>JARHVA010000478.1:3677500-3870000 GCA_037957365.1 Torreya grandis
GAACTCAGGGTCATCAAAAAATTCTTGGAACACATTCACTTAGGAGATAAAGGCTTAAGAACATATCTTCAACTCGCTTACTCAGAACTGCCAATTCGCCTCAAAAACTAGTCATGAGAATTAGACATCCAATGCTTATTTAGACACTTTTAATGACTAATGATGCATAAAAAGTGTCATATTTTATATTTAAAACATCCTAAAATAGAAAATTCGTATGGTATAATGTCAAATATTGGTCTTGTAGACCAATTCATTGACCTTATATCTCACAGTCCTATCTAAACCAAATAGGCCATTTTGTGAGTAACATTTTCACCACAAAATTTAAATAAAAAGCTTATTAAAAGAATAAAAATGGCTTAAAATTAATGAATAAGTTCTTCATGAACTTTATTGCATCAATATATCATGCAAAAACCTTCAAATCTATCTCTTCATCTCTACCTGGGTTTTGCACTATTCACACCATTAGGTCTATCTGCAACTGACTTACTTGAATAACCAAATTATAAAAAATTAAGGCTTGAAAATATCCATAAATCATCATGGGAATGTAAAATTATCCTTTAGTTTATTCTACCATCCATTTACTTTTATTGACCAATTTAAAATTTGAGAGCTACAATAACTTCTTGACAAATAAGCATGTATCTATGCATTTTATCTCTTATCTAACTAACCACCATGACTTAGAGGTATTTTTGAGATTTTAATACATGATACAATAAATTTTATAGGTATTTTAATCCTTCTTGATCTGTTTTGAATAAAACATTTTATATCAGGGCCTTATTAGGGTTTTAGGGAGGTTTAACATAGGTTTTAGTGTTAACAATTATTCATAAAGGACTATCACTTGAATCCAAAACTAATGCCTAGATATCTTATTTAGGAACCTTATCCATATATCCTTAACATATTATACTCCCATGTAGAGGCTACACATGCCAATAAATGTCTAAAAGTTCTTCTCAGATTTGATATCTCATTCTATGAGCTTGCGAAGGCCTAAAACAATGATTCATGCACTTTTATTTCAAATATTAACCTCAAACTTGGTGATCATACTTAAAAAAACTTATCTCACCTAATTACATGCTCACATGTGCATCTTTCCTTGAAATCTGATCTTCATACTTGATCAGGCTAGGTAGGGTCTAGAAGTGGTCTAGGTGTGAACTTCAACTGAAGGTCCTACCCCTATAGGCTTACCTTAAAACACTCATGAATGATTTAATACCTTACTTACATGATAAAACAATGACATATAACTTTCATATGCCTATGTTCATTCATTTCACCATGCACATACTTCTTCATGTCATGGCTAGGCTTCTTAAGCACTTGATATCAATGATATATACCTTCTATATAGACATAGGACATTAGTTACCTTCAAATTATCTCTTTTTATTTATCTCATGATAACATTCTATCATGAAAACATCCTTCCATGCACCTTGTCACATCACACACTGCCAACTATCCATAATCACCTTTGACATCAACCTTAACAAGATGCACATTTGACATCAATGATAATACCTAATAGTTTGTGCTCAACGTGAATCATAAGGCCTTCAATTATAATATATCACTTTTGTCAATTATCCAAATATTTGTCTCTCTGACCACCTAACCATCGTAACATTTTGTTTTTCCTAACAACAAAACCATTTTTAGTAGTAGACCTTAAAAGCTTAGTTAGGACATGCTAATTGTTTTAGTTTATCATAGTTACTTTAGTATTTGTAAGGTACCAACCATCAAATTGACACCTTCATAATATACATTCAATTTTTTTATTATAGGCATGCTTTATGCAGATTTGTTTATTATCTAAAAATGGAAATAAGTCAAAGGCACTCAAAAGAAACATATACTTGCTATAAATGAAGAACACACATATTCTTGTGAAGTAGCTTCATATTTTTTAGCGAAGTATATAAGCTAGGGAAAAATTGGTTTGAATATTAATTTAATTGCTTCCAACACAAGCTATAAAAAACTTGATTGACTCTTCTATAGTGTGAGCTATACAATATTTATAGAGTCTTCATAACTTTTTCAATTTTTTACTATTCATTTATCCTTCTTAGGAGACATTCAACCATCAATTTGCCTTACCAATTAACAATATTGATTACAAAATATACATATATCACATCTAGACATATACACAATACTTACAAGTTACTAGTCATAATCTCATACAAATAAACATAACACATTAGTGCCTCATGGGATAATAAATCAAGCCTCGAGCATCTTAGGAAACACCCACAACTAGTGATCAAGTAACTTGACAAGGTATGATTACATAATGTAAAATAATGCACTAACAACTCCTGATATATTTTTGAATTTTATAACTTTTAATGTTTCCCCTTATATTTTGCGGCATTTTCAATTACCAAAAGGTCAATTTTTAGAAAAATATTTTCCTTTCTAAAATAGAGCATGAATAGAAAAGGGTTCACGTTATTATAGTGTTTGTTAATAAAGTTGTAATGACTATAAATAGTCACTTATGTAAAAGCAATTCTCAAAATTAGAGAATAGAGCTCATCTTATCTTTCACGGCATCTTTGAAATTTCCCTTGGATGGATCAAAGGAAATTAGTGTCATTTCCCTACCATGAGTGGTGGAGACCAATATTTTGAATAGTAATTTGTATGTTGTTCAATGTAGGAATAACATACATTCTATATTGGGGATTTTCCAAACCCTAGTTTCCAACATCAATAAATCTAAAATTGGAGATAGGATGGTATCCCTGAATGTTGTCATCTACCCACTTGTTTTCCACTTCTTGGTTAGAAGTTATGTTCTACAATTTGAAATTAACAACTCCCACAATTATGTTGAAACCATAATGTGGGCCTTAAGTAAAAGAGGCTCTACTTTGTATCTAATGTAGTGGTTTCATGCCTCATACTCTTGAATCCAATGAATTCCATTGACATAGCTCTTAACTAGAAAACCCTACCCTATTATGGTGTTCACTCATAAGCCCATGAAACCCCACATGTAATAACAATGTCGACCATAACATATTATATGTTTAAATTCTCATTGATAATATATTTAGTTCTAGGCCATCATGTTAAAATAAGACAATGTTTTTTTAATAAATTTTTTGTATTTTTTTTTAGTTTCTATAATCTTTGAAAATTAAGAAAACAAAAAAAATAACACTTTCCATTAGAAAGGAAGAAATGGGATAAAATAAGTAGGGTCATCTTAACCCAAGTGAGTTAATTTATAGGTTTTATTAATTTTTATATAATAAATACCAATTATTATATTTTATGTTACCACAAGGGATGATGTCATATTTTTTGTGATTTGCATAATTTCATATGTAAAACTCCATATTTTAGATATTTCTTTAGGGGGACTATTTTTAATTAAAAATATTCCTAATGAATAGACTTATAATTAAAATAAGAATGATAAGTATGAGATTTAGTGATAGAAGAGTAGAAATATGAACCTTACAAACCCATAGTAGTGACCTTGGTCTTTTCACCTGAATTAGATCTAGGTTCTTGTTGGATTATTGTTGGAGTCTTCTTATTACCCTTCTTCTTCCTGAACCTTTTTGGCCTGAGTTCTGGATGGAGATTCTAATACTTAGCATCTTCATGACCTTTTTAACAATGTGAATAAAAATACTTCCCATCTTCTTTCTTGACCATCAAAGTGTGTCTAATCTTACTCTTTTCTTTACCTTTGATTTCAGGCAACTTACTTATTTTACTTGGTTTCTTTGTGAAGTTTTCCTTAGTCACTTTACCCCTTGATTCAATGTGGGTATCTTAGACACAAACTTCATCAAAGTTAGTGGGATTAAATACTAGTATTGTGTGCCTCAAATAACTATGTAACCCACCAATATATTGTAAAAGAGTCTCTTAAGTGTAAAGGGGAATGCCCAAAACCAATGCCCTTTTTCTAAACTCGTGAATGTAATCTTGTACACTTTGACCCTTAGTTTGTCTTAGATTTTACCAATTCATGGTAGCTTGTTACATATAACCCAATGGATAAAATTAATTTTTCAATGCTTAAACAAAATTTTTCCAAATCACTTTACCATGTTTCAAGTGATCTTCTTGTGTCTTACACTCCCAACAAATGAGTGTTGTACCACCCAAATGAAGAGTAGCTAATTATATTTTTGCTTTGTCATCAAAAATATTCTAAACCCTAAATTATATTTCAATCTAATTTATCCAATGATTCAATTTATTTTCACTAAGCTGTCCATTATAAATAAGCAAATCAAATTTAACTTAAGCTTTAAAATAGACAAAATTGAATCAAAAATTTTCTTTTGATTATCATCAAAGGAAAAACTAGAAGATTTGGAAGGAAATGGAGTAGATTTAGGAGGTTCACCTCCTTTACCCTTACCATTGGATTATTGCTCTTGTTTATCTTCATTCCTCTTTTTCCTTTCTCTGTATTATTCTTTCACCATGCTCTTCATTTCTAGAAAATCTTGATGGAAGGCCACTTATGAGTCTGGTTCTTCCCTAAGAGATTCTATGGATGATCTTTAACTTGAACATTTTGTACCAATTTCCTTGTTATATTCCTCAAGTGTTCCTTCTTCACACTTTGACATAGACTTGGTTAGTGTACAAAAGGAAAACTTGAAAATCTAAAAACACTGTTATAATATCCTCGATCAATAGCTCTGATACCAAAATTGATATGATATGGTTAGTTATGCAAACACTCACTATTCACCAATTCCTAATACTTAACTTATGTTTCTCAATTTATCATAAATACATGAAAGATAGCTTGATTAATTAAAATGAGATTTAAAATTGATAATAAACAACAAGAAAATAATAAAAACATTAAAAAATGCAAATCAAGTTTGATAATGAAGTTCACCCCTATTGGGCTACATCTCTAGGTCTGAAAAACACTTGAATCGATTGATTAATGATGCAAAAATCTTAATCTCTTCAGTATGCAATACCTTGTCTATATCTCTAAGAAGTCACTCCATAGGAGTTTAGCCTTCAATATGTCCTTCTTGTAATACAAATAATATTTACTTGTTCTCCTTACAAAGGGCTTAAAAATTACATTTCAAATACAGATTTGTTCTATTTATATTGTTTTAGAGTCTCATGGTCTACTCGTCAAGGATCTATCCTTTTACATGGCATACAAGGGTTTAAATCCCATAAAATGCCTTCCTTTTAGGCTTAATTTTTGCCAAAATAAAGGATAAAAGACAAATACTTTGTTGTGTTTGCCAGATATGGGCATAACTCAAATGGTAAGACCCAAAATTAGGATTATGAGTTGAGGGGGGATTCCTAAGATTTTGGATAAGCTTAGTTTGAGTTTCAAGCATAAATATTACTTCATGTATTTTTTTACCAAAATTAGGCATATCCTAATTATTAGCAATCCCCAAATGGGTTGTGTGAGGTCATGTGTTTGAGCCCTTCTCCTCACGTCAAACCTTTTATCATGGTTTGGCTGCCCATTTTTTGTGCATGTTAATTTTTTATCCCACACTCACTGGGTTGTAGACCAAATTTAGGTTTAAGAAGAACCTTCCATGCCTTATTAACTGGTTAGAAGGCCATACTTGGAGATTTTCCTATAAATCAGTCATACTCCACATGGCGTATGCATCTTCTGGGCTATCTTGGATGCTTGGCACTATTTGGTGGCTCCACATTGAACTTGGTTATTCAGCCATATTACATTTAGTGGCAAGTATTTGCAAGAAAAAATGATATTTATCTCACATGCATCATGGGAAGTCTTTCAAAGTCATTTATGTATAAAATTACTTGTAATTTAATGTGAATAAAGGTAGTAGGGTCCCCCTACTTAAAAAAAGAGTACCCCACCAGTTGAAGGGCCACTAACTGACAAAGAACATGGGCCCCACATATATAAATTAGGTTTTTTGAAGACTGAATACCAAAAAAAAAGAAACCCTTTTGTATTGTCTCCACCACGTGTCACCATATGATTGGTCAATGTGTTAGGATGTCATTGGTCTACTTGTGTAGGTCTAGTTATCATGATGACATCATCTCTGTACCATATCCATATTTTTACATTTTTGGATTCAATATTAGTAGTCCATAAATTTTCCATATGGTGTCAAATTGACTTTATGGAAATTATGTTGAAAAGCTCTCGATGAGCTCTTCAATGTGCAGATAGTTTTAGAAAGATTGCAAACCATCTGATCAGATCAGTTACAAGGATCCTTCTAGATCAATTGATAGGGCATAACTAAGTAGGTATGGTAAAAACAAAGTTATCTATAAGGAATCAAGCTTCCCTCGATAACTATGCCATAATCCAAAAGCAAAACAAAGTTAGATATGGGTAAGGCAAGCTTCCCTTGATTGCTATGCCTTACTTCCTTTCTATCTATCAGGAAGGCAAACTTACCTTGATATGATATTGGGTGGAGAAAATCTAGATATCAAGAATGTAAGCTTCCCTTGCCTTACTCCTTGGAAAAGATGAAGTAGGTAGGGAATGTTTCCCTTTCCTTATCAAGTAGGGCAAGCTTGAGATGTGGAAATAGTGATTATGATGAAGAATGATGATTTATGCACTTGACCCCCTCTCTCCATATGGTTTGGGGAGAGGGAGATAATGATATGAGTGATTTTGATATGAGCCTAAAAAAATAGTATTTACAAGCACTACCTTCTACCCTAAATAGTAGTGGTAGTAGTTGTGGTATGATAGTGTTCTTTGTGAGTTTGGAATGCTAGAAGATGACTTTATTCTATGTGAGTCTAGAAAAAGCACTTAGGTCATGCATGTATGATATTGAAATTGAAGCATGCATGGATTTACCCATGTGTCTGACATTTGTTTCAAAGTGAATGATATCTTTTTAGGATGACTCTTGAATGGTGTTTTGATTCCTTTTATTTTGAATGGATTGTACTAGGGTGATTAGCTACATTCATATTAGATATGAGTGAATATATCATGACTATAGGTAGATGTCCTGTATGAATGACTACATATCTACATGTAGTACTAGGTATGTGGTAGATTTCATGTATAAGTGATTGTATCATGATTGGAGGTATGCTACAAGCTGCATGCTACATGTCAATCATTTATGCATATCGATAAACCTATTGATAAAAAGCCCATAAATTATTTATGAATTTATTTTGAATTTGCCTTCAATCCTTTTACTTGATCATCCCTAGTCACTCTTTTCTCTATATATGTGAGAATTACCCCTCTACTTTCAATATATGGCTCAATCAATGCCCCCATTCCTTTCTATATATAGGTGATAATATCCTCTCTCCTAAATTTTAAACATCCCTTGATAAGGCCTCCTTTATTTTATCTTTTGATCCAATAATGCTCCCTCTATTGATTTTCAAATATGATTATGTCCCCTCTTTTTAAGAAACGGCTCAGGTATTCAATCATGTATTATATATAGCTTATGTAAGATAGATATGGTAAGGATTAGATATGTGTATTTAAGATCAATATATGGCTTGAGTATTTAATTGGGTAGGGTACACTTAAGTAGGTAGGGAAAGAAAGATAGGTAGGTAGGGCATACTCATGTAAGTAAATTAGGTAGGGAATAATCAAGTACAAGAAGGTAGGTAGGGCATAGTCAAGATAAAGATATGGCTTGGGTATTCAATTAGGTAGTGCATATTCAAGTAGGTAAAGAGGTAGAGCATACCCAAGTAGGTAAAGTAGGTAGGACAAACTCAATGGTATAGATCTATTACATACATAACATAATTCTAAACTTTGTTTCTCATTCTATCTATTAGAAAGCTAGATTCCTTTGCCAACAATAGAATATAAGTAGATATGGCCTAGTTAAGTAGGCAGGGAAAGAATATATGCAAGTTGTAGATCAGGAATCGATCTTCCCTTGAAAACTAAGAATCTATTCTAGAAAGATAAAGTAGTTAAGACAAGAATGAAGCTATATATTGAGAATCAAGCTTCCATTGCTTTATCAGGTAAGGCATAGGTAAGTAGGTAGGGCAAGATCAAATCTATCTATTGGGAAACAAACTTTCCTTGATAACTATGCCTTAATAAAAAAATAAAGCAAAGCTAGATGTCAAGAATTAAAGCTTTCCTTGACATATATGTCTTACTCCCTTGTTATCTATCAGGAAGGAAATCTTCCCTTATGTTGGTTCCCAATTGTACACCTCTTACACTTAGCCTTGCACACTTGGGAAAAATGGCAAACATGGATGATAAATCCAATAATATGTCATTATATCTAGGAAAAGTTTAACATATAGATGGACTGAATGTAGATAATGACTGGAAGACACCGATAAAGGGTATGGTTAGCTCCTTGCTACTTATATATTTGCTTGAACCAAGGTGAAAGGACTTGAGGGGTAGCTTTCTCACACATAGGAATATTGCAATTCAATCTCTATGAAGATTGTTGGCAGATAAAAAACATGAATCTAACTAGAACATAACCAAACTTTCTCACTCCACTCGATAAGAGTTGTCACACGAAATGAATAAATGCTCTAAGCCAAACATAAGATACTAAAGGAAGATGTAAATATGATTACAACCTTCATTTTAATAAAATTCAATAAAGAGGGACAAATGGAAGACTGCAATGCTGAGATTTAAAGCACAAAATATAGATACATTTGTAGATATGCAATATTTAAGCATTTGCAGGTAAATAACACCTAGAATATGTAACATGGTGTATTATTTATAAGGTAGGATAGGGTAGGATGAGTTAGGTGAATATAAAGAGTGGTGTGGTGGTGTGGTTTTTCAAATAGCAGGATCTCCTTCAATAGGAAATGACATCATTCATTTGCAAAGATGTTGAAAGACTGAAATACAAGCTAAGAAAAGTAATAGGAATGAGTTTCATCCATTTGTGCCAACATGATGTAAATATTTAGATGATTCTTGAAACCCTAAATCATACATTGTAAATAGAGTTTTAAAATGCTTTTCTCCTATCAAATCCATAAACCTAGGTTGCCCTTAAAAGGTTATCAACAACATATCTGGAAATCAAAATGCATAAAGTAATTTAAAACTTAGACTTATGCCCAAAATAGCTACCACCATTAATAAGCATAAAACTAGATACCCAATAAGTAGAGCATGAAGAATATTTCATTGCATGTCATTGATAAAAATACAATAGAAAACCAAAGCTATTTTTTATTAACTTGCAAATAAATCTTACATACATCATTATTTTATAATGATACCATTGGGAAAAGCGTGGTGAGTTTTCTCTTTTAACAGGGGAGACATATACAATACTCTCAGAGCTTGTTAATGGATGTCCATTTAGAACCACTTTAGCAAGAGAGATAAAACACAAAAATAAGAAAGATCCCAAAATTTGAAAGAACCTAAGACTTAAAAAGAACAACAATCTTTGAAATAGGACAAACCCTCTTTTTATACAACTCTTTCATCTAGAATATTCCAAGAATATGCTTCAACTAGAAGATGCCCTTTGTCACACCTAAAATCTCTTGCTCTGCAAGAAAATCATTCTAGTAACTGTCTATCCTTGCAATGATGAAGATTTCAAGCAAACCCTTGATCTTTTTGGCTAGAAATGTGTTGCACTTGCATTTAAAGGAGAATATTCCTTTGGGAGCAAAATAAACTTCTTGTCTTCATGTGTAACTTCTTAGCCATGCCATCCCATTAATTATTTACAAATCTAAAATATTCTAGACAACTGCCCTTCTCCTTGTACAGATAAAAGAACACCCCTCACTTTGTCATGATTGCATTAGAAAACTCCAGATGTGATAGAAGCAAAAAAGGATCCATGGTCATTTGAAAAATATGCTTGGAATGGCTCACTTTGGCCTCATAAACCTTGCAAGATATTTTTCCTCCAAGGAGGTCTTCGACACAAGCAAAACATTAAAAATTGCAATACTTAGCTTTGTTTTACCTTTTTGATTTTATGCCAAACTTTCCCATGCCTTCTCATTTTTTATTTTACCTTTGACCTTTTAGGGTTTTAATCAAAATTTATAATGCTTAAGCACATTATTTTCCATTTTTAAAATCTTTACTTTGTCGTTTGACCTTCCACATGGATTGTATTAATAGTGTGGCTTTCTTCTACTTAAAAGCTTGAGCTTTAAATTTTTTTTACAAACTTAAATTCCAGTTGGACAGGTCATATATATTGAAATGAGTTGAAATACTGATGTGGTCTCTTGAATACTTATGTGGCCTAACTTATTTTTTTACATTAATTTCTGATTTCTTTTGAAACTTTGCTACTTCCCTTTTGGACCATCTCTTTTTTTGAACTACATGTTGACTGGTGGGTGGTAGACATTGGCTTGAATTGAAGGTTTTGAGAACAAAATGTTTGAACAAAAATTTTGACATAAAATTTTTGAACAAAAAGTTTGACACATATTTTTTGAACAAAAAGTCTGACACAAAAATCTCAAACAAAAAGTCTGACAACCAAATCCTTTGAAGCAAGAGAAACTTGAAATAAAATGTCTGACCAAAGATTTCAAACAAAATGTCTGACCAAAAGTTTTAAACAAAATGTCTGACTACAAAGTCTGACCAAAAGTTATAAACAAAAAGTTTGACTTACAAATTTTTTGAAAATTGAACTTGAGAATTTTTGAACAAAAAGTCCAAAAATTCAAACTTAAGAATTTCTGAACAAAAAGGTCTGAACAAAAGTTTGACCACAAGTTCCAAACAAAAGTTTTGAACAAAAAGTCCAATTTGCAAAATTTTCAAAAAATCAAACTTGAGAATTTTCCAAAAAACTTAAGAATTTTTTTCAAAAAAATTAAGAACTTGAAAAGTCAAACATGCATTTTTTACAACTTATTTTTCACCATATATTCCCGTGGACCTTTTTACCCCAACTAGAAATTACACTAATGCAAACTTACATTTAACCTTAGAAATTTTGTTGCTTCAAAGCCTTTTAGAAGATGGAAAACATAATACTCAACATTATTTGATCTTTCCAGCTTGATTTTAATCACAAACCCTACAATATCATTAAAATATGAAAATGTTGAGCATTATCTAAAACTGAGATTACACAGGGTTTTCACAAGGCAAAAGCTAAATTTTTAACTTAGGTGAACACTTGCAAATATGAGGCAATAGTTAGATGTTCATGCACTATTTTTTTTGAAAAGGGCACAAATTGTTTAGTGCAATTTTGAGCACTAACACCTTGATATTCTATTGGGTGAAGTAAAGCTAAATATCAAGATTGCAAGTTTTCTTTGCCTTACTCCTTGACATAGATAAAGTAGGTAGGGAAAGCTTCCCTTGCCTTATCGGGTACAAAAAACTTGATATCATGAAATGGCCTTCAAAATGGTTCCCCCCCATATATCTATGATGGGGTGGGGCCAACATTCCTACGTTATCCTTTGAGTTACTATATTGAGGACTAGAGCATATACAGAGTATAGAAGGACCCTACTTTGGAAATATCACCACCAGAATGGTGTTAACATTATAACTTAAACCATGAATATGATATGGAAATAACAATATGGGTTTTTCTTTTTTTAGAGTTGGATGTATCAATCGAGATAGCTTGATGCATTTGTGCATACTTCATCTCATCATATTACATAGATGTTGCGTGAGTGTTAGCATAGGCCCTATCTCTATGTTAACTAATTCATATATGAGTCCCCATATATATGGCTCCCTATCCCTATCTTGACTAGTGACATCCCTACATGAACTTAGAGCTTAATAAATTAAATATTTAATCGATTTTTAATCCAAAAAAATTTAAAAACTAAGTATTGACCATAATGGATTTTAAAAAAACTAATTTATAAATAGTAACTCCTACAACTCTAGAATTGATTTTAAAAATATAGAGTGACCCTAATTTGTTATATTTAGTAAAATAAAAGTAATAAGTTTATATTTAATTTATATTATATTTTATATTTTAATATTACATAGATGTTGTATTTGTGTTATCATAGGCCCTATCTCTATCTCAACTAATCCATACACGAGCCCATATATATATATATATATATATATATATATATATATATATATATATATATATATATATATCAACAAGTGACATCCATACTTGAAATTAGAGATTAATAAGTAAAATATTTAGTTAGTTTATAATCTTCTTAAATTTTTGAAAACTAAGTATTGACTAGAATAAATTTTTAAAAAGCAGATTTTAAATGGTAACTCCTACAACTCTAACATCAATTTCAAAAGATGTAGAGTGGCCATAATTTGTTATATTTAGTAAAATAACTATAATAAGTTTACATTTATTTTATATTACATTACATTTTATATTCTTATGCTTTAAATTTATTTTACTAAATATCTACTTAAAAAAGCAGATTTTAAACGGTAATTCCTACAACTCTAACATCAATTTCAAAAGATGTAGAGTGGCCATAATTTTTTATATTTAGTAAAATAACTATAATAAGTTTACATTTATTTTATATTACATTACATTTTATATTTTTATGCTTTAAATTTATTTTACTAAATATCTACAACACAGACAAGCAAAATCCATCACAAAACATTTTAAATCAAAGGGCATACCATTTATTTTATTAAATATTAGCAACATATATGGTAAAATCTACCACAATTTTTTTTATAAATCAAAGGGCATACACCCTATCTTCTACATAGGGTGTAGGCCTTTTCACAAAGGGCATACACCCTCTCATACAAAATTTTCAACCTTTTTAATATTCCTTCTTAAAAAAAATGTTCCAAAGGGCATACACCCTTTCAAGAAGTCTTTTTTTTTATTGTTCTGTTTTCCCTTGAAAATTAGTTCAGTTTTAGGTTTGGGGGCTCCAAACCTACCCTGAAATCTATCATAGACCAGTCCACATAATTTTTTAGGTAATTTATGTGTCTTTTCCATCTTTATAATCAGAGAGATTTTACTATTTTTTGAAAAAAAAAAGAATTTATAGAGAGAAAAACATAATTTTTGAACATATATAAATAATGTTAAATTATTATTATTATTATTATTATTATTATTATTAATAATTATTACTTTATCTTTATATATATATATAGATAAAGTAATAATTAATAATAATAATAATAATAATAATAATAATAATAATAATAATAATAATAATAATAATTTAACATTATTTATATATATTCAAAAATTATGTTTTTCTCTCTATAAATAAAGTAAAAAAAAAAAGAATTTATAAAGAGAAAAACATAATTTTTGAATATATATAAATAATGTTATATTATTATTATTATTATTATTAATTATTACTTTATATATATATATATATATATATATATATATATATATATATATAATTACTTAATTTACACTACATATTTTATAAAGTAATAATTATATATATCGTTACAAATTTCATTATAATTTTTTGATCGTTAATATAAATTTTGTAAAACTTATATTTCAACAATCTGTATATCATTGAATATGCTTTAAAAAATGATTTTTATAGAGTTAAGGTCAAAAAGTTGTATTCATACACTTGACAATTTTATATCAAATTTCATATATAGATTCATTCATTTATTTAAAAAAGTGTGTCTGTAAACATATAATCTCCTTACTTTTTTAGAAAAATGTACTAAGCCATTGTTATAAATGCATCAATTTGAATTTTTTTTATGATTTAAGTATTGAAAAAAAAAATATATTTAAAAACTAAATTCAAAATACCACAAACCATTTTCTTACATTATTGTCAAATTATTTTTTCCAAATATCTTTATAACTCTCTCTAAATTCAACTATTATTATTTTTAAAAAAACAACCCTTTAAGCACCCTTTTGTTCCTCATTATCCTACATCTTCCCACACCTTCCATTTTGACATGAGATGCATCCTCATTGGCATTTCCACTCCCTCGCTTGCATATAAATTTGGAGCTCGGGATGTACAAATTACTCAGACTTCCATAATTCGTGAGGAAAATGGAAAGCGATTATTTGCAATTGTGCTGAAAACGAAATTCGTGAGGAAAATTTGGAAAGTTGTTTCAGGGTTTTATAAAAATGCTTCTGTATAAAATTATATACTATGCGCACCTCAAATCTCTAAATAATTAGTTACAATATAACATGAAAATGATATCTCTATAATATCCATTAAGGACTAATAAAATAAAACAAATAAAAACGATAAAAATAATAATAACTATTTTTAAATAAATGGAAAGGTTCCATTAGTGGTGCATCCTAATTTTACACAACCAATTAAAGTGACATAATATTACATTAGCCCATTTTAATATGTCATCTTAACTATTTATAACTAAGACTTCAAGTCTAATTTATTATATATTTTAGGATATAATTGATTTTATCACAAAAGACCATAGAATATATTTTTTAAACTTATAACCAAAATTTAACTTTTTAGAGTATCAATAACTATGCATTAAAGTATCAATAACTATGCATTAGAGTATCAATACTCAAATCTTACTTATCAAAATGTGATTGATTATTTTTAATTTTATAAAATAAATATCTGACAACTATTAGATATTACATGTACCACTACTAGTAATACTTTAATATTATATACAAGAATATATTTTATCAATAAAACATGAACCAAAAATCCTCTTCCAACATTAATAGATGCACCATTAATAAGACCTTTCTCCTACAACTTGATAATATATTTAATAAAAAATGAAAATAAATTAAAAGACATCTTTGAATAATCGGGCTTTGACAGATAAGGTCGCCTGAGTTGTTATGGATAGAGATTGACTACAGACGAGACAAAAGGTTCATCCATTATTGAAGTTGAAGATTTGGGAGTAAAGGGCGTCCGCAAAGTCAAGAAAACGTGGCGAATACGCCCGACTTCTTCAATGCTTTCAAAGGGGTCCTGCTGAATTGTAGAGGAATTGATTTCACGGATTGAAACACGTTTGACGGCAAGGTAGATTCTCTGGACCCATAAATGTGGTTACTGCGGGCTTAAGGACGTCCTCAAAGTCAAAAAAAAAAAAAAAAAGTAACGAACACACCCCACTTTTTCTATAATTTCAAAGCCGCCCTTCAATTGGTTGAGGAATTGCTTTCACGGATTCAAACACGTACGTTGGACGGCAGCATGTGGATAACATGGACTGCGGGTATCTTGCTCTGACTTTCACACTCATTCACAGTTGTTACAAAACTCAACCCGTTCAAATTGATCAGTCATGGTCAACACTAGCAGTTACTGTCTCCACCAAACACGTCATGTCATCGCTGGCCGGAAGACCCGCGCAACTTGTCTATTTGTACAGTACATTGGATCACGGCCATAAGTACCCTGCCTGCATTTCTGCTTCTCCTCAAACTTCCCTGGAAAAGATTGGAGCACTCAAAACTGTGAGTTCATACTCTTGTTTTAGGGCACGGCACAGAAGATATGGAACAAAGCAAAAATGAGGTACATATTAATTCCTTTTTCATGCCTCACAATTCATAAAACATAAAATGTGTGTTTGTTGTCTTACAAAGAGATTTCTTTAGATGCAGCTTTTGGCCCAATTGAATCGGGTAAGGAAGGAGAACCAGGAGCTCAAGTTGATGATCAAGCTTATGTCCACTGACTACCATAGCTTGCAAACGCAGCTCACGAATCACCAGGTACACAGATCTGAAGATCTCTAATGCCATTGACGGGCTCTAATATATTAGTGTTTATGCGAATCCTTAACTGTGTTTTTCTCGTTTGGGTTTTGCAGGAAGATTATAAGAGGTCCTCTCTAAAATCCATGGCGAAGACACTTAAATTAGGCAAAGACATGGAAGGGGACCGTATTAATGGAGGGTGCACACGGCAGGTTATTGATTATAGAGTCGATTCTAGTAGTGCACTTTCTGATATCTCACAAGACAAGACCTCCAAGTCCTCGGCTATGGATGATCTGCAGCTGACGTTTCCCTGCAAGAAAAGGAAAGTGAAATGTGTGCTGGAGCAGAACGACAATGGACATGGAAATTTTGCAACAGATGGGGATTCATCGAATAAGAAGGCCCATCTAGCTGCTGTGCCCGCGCCGAAGAAAATTATAACCGTGAACACAAAATCAGAGGCGCCTACGGTATAGATCTGTTTCCAGCTGCCGTTTTAGTATTGTAGATTTTACTGCCTTTTTAAAAGATAGATTATAAAAAAAAATCCCCATTGTTCATAAAATCTAATGTAATATAACTTTTACCATAATCTGACCAAATCGGTATTTCAACGGTTCCGTATGTTCTGATAATAATGAATCTATATAACCTAACCTGAGCTTCTATTCTATTATTGTCAGGTAAGCGATGGCTGCCAATGGCGAAAATATGGGCAAAAGACTACGAGAAACAACCTGTGGCCGAGATCTTATTACAAATGTGCGGTTCCCTCTTGTCCGGTTAAAAAGCAGGTGCAGAGATGCGCGGAAGACCCCACTATTCTCACCGCTACCTACGAAGGAGAACACAATCATTTACTGAGTTCCGTAGCCCTGGCCGCCATGAACGCATCGAGCGAACAGCTTCCATTTCCGGCCTCCATTGCTACAATCTCGTCCATGGGTTCTTCTCCCACCATCACTCTCGACCTCACCAACAACCCTAACCGTAATGATTCAGTACACCCCCAATCAGTAATAAACAGTTTACAGAGACAGTCGAGTCCATTATATAGCAGCAACATGCAGGGCCCGTTATTGGATCCACGAGTTTACAGCCAATATCAAGTGGATTCTGATCCTAATTTCACTGCAACATTAGCTGTGGCTATAGCCGCTTCTATTATCAAAATGGGTACACCCGTGCAAGATATGATCACCCAATACTCGTGTAACGCCATACAATGATGTGTGATGTCAGGAAAAGCCTGTGTGTAAATAGTTATGAACTAAATTCTTTACACTTTGCGGTTTTCTTTGTTTTCTAATGGTTTTCTGGTTTTCTAGTTCCGAATGGTAAAAATTAACGTTCAATGTTAACGCTATAAACACCCACAAAAGAAGAGAGAAAATAATAATAATAATAATAATAATAATAATAATAATAATAATAATCATCTAATGAGGTTTTTTTAATTATATGTTCTCATAAGCTAGCCATTGCACCTTAAAACTATTGGTGGATTATTTTCCAACTATTCAAGATGTGCAAGTAGATCTTATAAATTTAAAAGCTCAGTGAAATAATAATATGAAACCTACTACAAGAAATTTAATGAAGTTTTTAATTATGATATGTTTTTATAAACTAGTTATATTTTAAATTTAAAAGCTCATTTAAATAATAATATAGATTTTAATGCAAAAAATTTTATGAAGTTTTTATATATAATATGTTTTTATAAATTTACTGTTATACATTAAATTTATTGGTGAGTTATTTTTCAACTATTCAAAACATGTGTAAGTAAACTATATAAATTTAAAAGCTCAATTAAATAATAATAAAATGGAACTTAATGCAGAAAATCTTTTGAAGTTTTTACTTATTGTATATTTTCATAAACTAAACTAACCATTATACCTTAAAATTATTGGTGGATTATTTTTCAACTATTCAAAACATGTGCAAGTAAATTATGGGGAGATGACCCACAACAAATGGAAAGAGAAAAACATATCAATGAGTATACTTTTCAATTCAAAAAATATGTTAATTATTATTAAATTTGAGAAATATATAAATTAAATGTCTTCTAATTCGTCAATTTACTTGACTAAAGAAGAAGATTATAATAATATAAATTATATGTATGTGTATATGTGTGTGTGTGTGTGTGTACATATGTATGTATACACACATATATATACACACATACATAATTTATATTGTTATAATCTTCCTCTTTAGTCAAACAAATTTGATGAATTAGAGGACGTTTAATTTATATATTTCTCAAATTTAATAATATTTAACATATTTTTTTGAATTGAAAAGTATACTCATTAATATGTTTTTCTCTTTCCATTTGTTGTGGGTCATCTCCCCATCCTTTGTAGTGGTTTATCAATGTAAAATTATACTTTAATTACAGAAAAAAAAAAAAAAAGATACATGCATAGATATTAAATGTTTATAATATTTATTATTGTAACATTTTAATGTAATTTTGTACATATAAAATATTAATTTAGATTAATAATTGTTTATATATTTTAATGTTTTTTCTTTTTCTTTTCCATGTAGTTATGTGTTTTCTTATTTTCTTTGTTTTCTTTCTTTTCTATGTGTTCGGCCTTGGGGATTTTATTCTCTATTTTTAGTCTATTTTTTCTTTCTTTGGGACATAATCAATGATTCATTAACTATGTCCACTTGGTCATGTGAAACCTTTGCCCTATTTTTGATTTTCCTCTTTTTATGGCTTTGTTTTGTCAAAGTCCCTCTCTTTTCTTATATATATATATATATATATATATATATATATATATAACCTTCTAAAGATATTTCAATAATATGTATCAATAATTCACCAATAAAACCTCCTAAAAATATTTCAATAATATGTATTAATAATTCACCCTATATATATATAAAGCCTCTTAAAGACATTTCAATAATATGTATCAATAATTCATCAGGGTATGTTTTAAAAATTACAAAAAATTTATTGTATAAGGGGAGGCAAATTGTTAAGCCATTATCATATATAACCTTGACGAATAATTATTAATTTCTAATAAAGAGAATAGACTTTGGTGAATGTTTGATATTTAATAAATTTCTCAAGATAAAGAATATATATAAAAAGTGTTGTCAAGAGTGATAATTATTATCATTAATATGTTTGAACTTTAACAAATTACATTGTAATGCTCAATTTTAAAGATTTGTCCAACACTTTGTAATTATTCACTTTAAAAGTTTGTTGGTTTTTGATAACAAAAATATAAGAAACATCAATTAAAAGATGGTAGAATTTTTACTGTCTATGGCTTTGTGAAACTTAAAAAATATAAGTAGATGTAATTGTTATACTATTTATGAATTATATAGCACTCAAACTTGATAAATACATATCATGGATGTACCTTTAGTTTTCAGACCTTTTTGATTGCCAAAAGGTTGACATATACTATCTCTTTGTACCTAATTTCTTATCTCTTAGTCCAACCAATGTCATTTTGACAACCCAAGCTTTCTATCTTACCCAAAATGTTGTAAACCTACTTATCTCCCATCTCTACAAGTTTTACATATGTATCTATATGTTTCTTTCTAAACACATGTCTCAGTTAGACTCTTATATCAATGCAAGTGTCCTATTCAAATGCAAGTGTCTAGTGCCTTAAAATCATCTAATTTATAAATGAAACATATACCAATGGTTAGTCTAAGTGATTTAATGTGAGATATTCTCCAAAGGGATTGGTATAAATATAAGATCAATCCTCATTCATTCACCACCTAGCACAAACCTAAAAACTCACAAGACAACTTACCAAAGGCATTCTATTAAGTATTCAAGTGAGTAAAGATTCCTTATTTTCTCTTATTTCCATATCAATCATAGGGACATCACATATATAGGTATGATGTACTGAAGGAGTAATCAATGAGCCATATTTGCCAAGTTAAAATATAGATCATTGTTGTACTTGCTTATCATACATTACATGACTTACACACAAGCCAACATGTAGAGAAAAAATACATAAGTCTAAGGACCTCTCCAAAGTATTTGCTATGTAGATATCACTCATTGACAAATGGGTCTTTGGGCAGATCGATAGTTCGTGCACACTAACCCATTTTTCACACATCCAGTATGAAGATGAAAAATCAATATTTTATCATTTGACAAGGAATGATAATCTATGACCTAGATTTGAATGTTCTAGAGTGAAGGCAACACATAACCCATAAACATCTAGGTGGTCACATCCAATTTTAGTGGGTATTTTATACTAGACACATGTGTCTAAGTTAGATGGTAGAATCGACATAACCATCCCAGGTTGATGCAAGTGTCTATGGCTAAAGAGGTACAATTTCAAGAATTAAATGACTAATTCAGAACCTAGATCTAGTCTACTATTTACCTGCTCTAAATATAGATCTATATTAGCATCAGAACAAGTTAAGTATCTTATGTTCATTATCATTAGAATATTTAGCATAACTGTACTTTATATCTTTATCATATCGTAGCATAATAAATTTAGTTTATGTTTATATGAGTTTTATAATTAATGGGTCTACTTTAGAGATAGTCTACCATCTTTGTATCCTAGGCTATCTTTAATCCCTTTAACCCTAGTTCCATATATCTAGAATTTATGGTTAAACATTTGGTGAACCTGATTCATGTGAATGCAATTTTTTTTCTTGATTCTCTATTTCCAATTTTTGATTTAATCATATTTTACAAGTTAAAAATTATATTTCATTTTCTATCAATATGTTTGATATGGATGCATGTGTAGCTCATTTTATGTTACAACTTGTAATTATAGCAACATTATGTTATTATACTATGCTAATCTAGGGTATCATCCACAAAAATAAATAGATCTATCAATATAATGAGAGGGTTTTAAAATGAAAACAACACATAATCTCTCTTCATAATTCCCTTTGCAATACTATAGAACCAATATCCACATGCCAAGGTGCATGATCTCAACCATTTGTTCCACCTAGACTTTATTCATGTGATAATTGCCATCCTGCACCCATTATTCACCCATGGATTATATTAGATTCCATGGTCCATACTGTCACTACTAAAAAATGTAAAGACAGTCAACCATATTTTCCACCTATTAATATATAACATGTGCCTCCTAAGCTAAAAATGGTGATCAAATCTAAGGCATATACCCTTGTTGACTAATTGAGCAACACACAGGCTAAGATTTCAATCTTTGAGTTGCTAAAGTAATAGACCATCTATAAGGATATCATATATATGAATTATTTCATGAAACCCAAGTTCTAAGTGATATTGAGCCAACTTACTTTGTGGATATCATGCAAGATATCATAAATAATGCAAAACTAATCACCTTTGATCCAAAAGATTTACCATCTAAAGATGTTATTGACCAAGAGTTACCTTTGTTCATACAGGTAACTAAACATGATAAGGGTATCAAAAGGGTGCTTATTGATAATGGATCAGACTTATACATTTGTAGCATGAATTTTCTAACCACCATGGGTATTAGTATCAATCTTCTTAAAAAATTAGTTATGCATATCAAAGGATTTGATAATTCACATAGTCCATCAGTTGGCCAAATCACATTGGATGTGATGTTGGAGCCAAAAATGGCTCCAACCATTTTTTAGGAAATATCTCAATCATTACATTATAATTTACTTCTGGGTAGACCTTGGATACATACGATGGAGGCTATCCCATATAGTTTACATCGGTGTGTAAAATTAATACATGATGGGACCTTATTGACAATTTATGTCGATGATGGCCCTTTTAAAATTTTACAAAATGATATTTTTTGATACGAAAGGTAATCCTACAATTGTGCCTCCTACATAATGTATTCCTCTTGAGAGTATCCAAACTTATGAAATGGGTGAGTCAAGTAAAATGGCTCCATTATATCCAAATGTAGATAAGACACTAAACATTGAAGTGGACATAGATGTAAATCAAGAACAAGAACTAATACCAAAAGAAACAATGATACCAAAACTATAAGCACCTTCAATATTTGAGCTTCCTTTATTGGTCAATACTGAAGAGCAATATGTCCATGTTTAAAATCACTATGACAATGATAATGATGCGCAAATGATATGATAAATGAGAAAATAGGAAAGCTAAATTTAAATACACTTGATCATCTTTCACATAATCTATTTGAACCTAGAGGTCCTAATACATATAAGCTACACTAATCTTCAAAGGATATAAAACCAAAACAGGATAAGGGAAAAGCATATATAGAAGATGAGAATGCAAATTCTTATTATTCTATACATCCCTCTTGGCTACACACTTTGAATAAAAATTACAAAGGTTAAATGCAATTACATCATGTGAACAACATGAAGGCTTGTCAAAAATTCCCCCAACAAATTATACAGATTTTAGAAAACTAGGATGCTCTAAATATATTAATTTTTATGTTACTTCAGCATCACATGATATCTTTACCTCGTAACAAGCACATATCAAGAAACATACTTCTTCTTAAAGAGATTACCATATTTTAACTATCATCAAATCAATAGTCATTATACAAATCAATGCAAGTTGATGAAGAACAAAAATAAAAAATACAAGAATGAAGGATACATACAAATTATGTCTAAAATGCAAAAATGACCCAATAATTCTAAATTTTCAGAAGGAAACAATCCTTCAAAGCATTTAAAACATGAGAATCTAACAAATACCAAAAATATTGATGGGGTACCTTTCCCACATCTGAAGGTTGATGTAAATAATTGAGAAATAACTTTTAGTATTATGAAATTATAGTAATTGGGACATAATATATATGAGTTACACCATTCACCAATGTTTCCACAATCTCTTAGGTATATCATATTACCCATTGCATGTGGCCCAAAGGTAGTGGACCTTGCTATATGGGTAATGGACCAACAACCACACTTAACTTTTCAATTTGGACAACAATATTTGGTTAATATGCAAGTAGTTGTTAGTGCTACAAATTAGTGTCTTATTTTCCAACATGACAATAAAGAGGTTCATATACCATATAATGAATATGAGGGACATGTACCAATGATTGTTGATAGTGAGTTACCAATAAACCAAACTTTTGGCACTTGTGTAATATAAATAATTTTGAAAAGCAAGGCCATCATGCATTATCTTGGATCTTGAATTTTAAGAATTGTTAGACTAAATAGTTGTAAATATTCCAAAAATAACAAAAAGATCACAAAAACTTCAAAAATCTAAAAATCTTTTTATCATTACATGTTCTATTATCTCCTTGGTATATATGTTGTTGGTTCCATATTGGTAGATGGCGTATCAATATTACCTATATACACATGTGTTTCACACATGTTTTGAGTGTGATACAGACATACATAGATACATAATATATGCACTTTTGGATGTTAGGTTTTCTCTCTACTCACATCACCATGAAGTTGGGAGCATACACCTCTATGATCATGATACATCCAAGTTATATCATTTTATGATCACTTTTTACATTATCATGTTTAAGCTCATACATGTACTTAATATGCTATGTACGTACTATTTTTTACTCACACATCTATCTAGGGACTAGTATGATATGTTTATGTTGGTTTCTTATAAATTAATTCTTGTATTTATTTGAGTGTCTTTCTTTACTATTATCTTGCTTGTTTGAGCATTTGAATATGTTCTATTATTGTGGCCCCCGTCCCTTTGTTTGCCTCTATGACATTTGAATATGACATTGTTTATTATATATTGAAAATTGAATATGTCATTATTTATTTTGTGAACATTTGACTAAGTCATGTTACTTAGATTATATAGCATTTAAACAGGACCCTTATTTCATTCTCTTCAGTCCTTTGTCTCTTGATTTGCTTTTTGAGTGCTCTTCTGTGTGTGATTGATTGCTTATTGAACTTGAACTGTTAATATCTAGATGTTGTCATGATCTAAACCATGAATATTAGGACTTGATGTGATCACATTATTTGTGCTTCAATGATATATCTACCTAGACTTGTTCCCTCTACATCCTACATGGTACATTCATAGTTTATATAGTTATCTTATCCTTTTGAGGTAAGGTAGCTACTAGTTTCTACTTCCCCTCACCTCAAAAAGAGGGCACATTAGTGGGGTCATGTCATAAAAGCATGAATTACAAATTAATTCACATATTAAAATTATAGTGGGGGAATGTTTGTAAAATATGTTATCCACACTTATTCAGTCTTTAACATACCCAAATTACAATGGGGGCATGTTTAAGAAACATGTTATCCACACTTATTCAATATTTAACATACCCATATTATAATGGGGGAATGTTTTGGAAACATTTTCTTTATACTTATTCAGTATTAAACATACATAAATTATAGATGGGGCATGTTTTGAAAAAATGTCCTCTACATTAGCACTTACACTAGTTCTCAAATTTAGATTGTCATGGGGGCATAATTTGGAAACATGTTCTCCACACATACACTAGTTTTAAATATTAGATTATAGTGGTGGAATGTTTTAAAAATAAGTTATCCACACTTAAATAGTTTTAAATTACATAGTTACATGATTCAAATACACATTTATGGTAGAATTATATACATTTGTACCATTCTTATACATAGTTTTAGCATGAGACATATCTAAGGTGCATATGATATGAAATGTGTACCTAATATTGTAAAATCCAATCAATTTCATGAAAGGAATACGATATCATAGAAATAATTCCTTACACTAATCAAGAGAGGAGAATACGCAAATAATTTGAACTTGTAACAAAATGATAAGAAAACACATACAATTAAAAGTAATAGAATACCATAACAAGTGATATAAGTGGGAAAACCCATTATGGGAGAAAAACCCCACACTCCAAAGCAACTCAATGTATTATTAAAATTAACAAATTACACCATTCACTTGCAGAGCAACCTTCTAGGAGCATCACTAGTATACTACACCTAGGAGAAGAACTGGTTACATAGAGCTTTAGTGCCTTTGCACAACTCTCTAGCTTACAAGCTTACAAAGCTTAGATAATTCATGCATTACTTTCATATATTAAAATTACAAAGGAGAATACATCTTATCTATAAGATTACAATATGAAGAAAACTTCATGGGAAAGGAAGAAATTTGCCACCTTTTAGTGGCACCACTATTGATAAATAGTATCATGCTTGTAGTCTTTTTCTTTCATCAAAAATGGATCATCTACTTGTGAAAAATCATCCTCCAATCTCACAAGCCTCCAAAACCACACCCCACTCTCACATGTGCCTCCAATATGTAATAGTAACTTGTTTCCCACTATCTTACGTGACTCCACATGCTCCCATGAGACTCTCCATAAAATTTGAATTCTCCTTCCATTAAAGATCATGATACCACTTATAAATTCACCCCATATCCATTTTTTTTTCATTTTGCACATAAATAAAAATCATGTGCATCTCAAAATATAATAACTTATCTCTTTCATGGAGTGGTACATCCCACTTCCACTCATATGTACTTACATCATGAAGATTCCTCCATGGGCCATGTCAACTCATCTCAAGCCACATCAACACCTACATCACCACTTACATCAACTACCACATCACTTACACAATGATTTCCAACTCATCACTGCCACCTCATCACATGAATAGTGTCATGACTTGTCAAGGTTGAGACATATCAATTGCCAACATTATCCCACTTTTAGAATACCTTGTAAGACCCAAAAGAACCATACCAACATGAGCTTGATGACTAGGGGTGAAGAGGCCCATAGACTCCGAACACCATCTAAACTTCTTTGTGCTCACATACTTAGTCAATGAATTTGTAACATTCATCAAAGTCTCTACCTTTATCAGCTTCAACCTTCCATCCTCAACCATGTCTCTCATAAAATTATATTGAACATCAATATGTTTGGTCCTAGCATGAAAATTCATGTTGTTTTCTAGGCAAATAACACTCTAATTATCACAATAAACTATCACTACACCTTGTTTCAACCTAATATATGAACACAATCTCTTAATCTAAATGGCTTCTTTATAGTCATGAGTAACTTCTATATACTCTACCTCTATATTGGATAAAGCGAACACAACCTATCACTTACTCATCCAACTTATTACACCACCAAACAATGTAAACACATAAGCACTAATGGATCTTCTACTATCAACATCACATGCCCAATATGAATCCACATAACCAAGAATGTCAAGAGGATGCTTGTCTCCAATCATTTTACCATGATAACATAAGGAAAAATTTGAGGTAACCCACAAAAATTTGAAGACTCTTTTAACTGTATCCCAATGAACTATACTAGAATTAGACATAAAAAGGGAAAGAAATCCCACTACTTGGACAATGTTTGGTCTAGTGTATACCATAAAAAACATGAAACTTTCAATTACACTCTGGTAAGTTACTCTACTCATATATTCCATCTCTGATGGAGATGTATGACATCGTGTTATAGATAAATTTGATCCTATTGAAAAAGGAACACATAACGGTCTGTAACCTTGCATGTTAAATATCTGTAATATAGAATTCACATACTTACTTTGGCCAAGATGTAACTTTCTATTCTATCCATTTCTTCTAATCTCCATCCCAAGAATGTGTCTCTTATCACCAAGATATTTCATCTCAAATTTTGATGAGAGTTTTGATTTAAACTTTGAAATCAAAAATTTCCCATTGTCAATAAACAACATATCATCAATGTATAAGGAAATAACTAGGAAATGATTACCACCAATTTATAATAAACACAATGATCAAATTTAGACTACTCAAATCCCAAACTCAATACATATGTATCAAACTTCTGATACCACATCCTAGGCCTCTACTTGAGACCATTCAAGGATTTCTTTAACTTACAAACCAAATTTATTTTACCTTTCACCATGTAGTGATATGGTTGTGTCATATAAATGTCTTCATCCAAATCACCATGAAGGAAAGAAGTCTTCACATCCATTTGCTCAATATCTAAATCATGAGCTACTGCAATAGAAATCAATAATCTAATGGATGTCAATTTTTCAACAAGATAAAATATCTCACCATAATCAATGCCCTCAACATGAGAGTAACCTTTTGCAACCAACCGTGATTTGTACTTCTCAACACTGCCATATGAACTAATCTTTTATTTGAACATCCATTTGCTTCCAATAGGGTTACATCCTTTAGGTAATGGTACAAGGTCTCATATATCATTCTTATCCAAAGCTACCATTTCTTCTTCTATATAAACCTTCCAATACTCTACATCGTTTATACCCAAAGCTTCTTCTACATATTTTGGTTCAATAATATTAGTACTCAAAGCAATATACATCTCCAATCATCAGGAGGATACCTTTCTAGTGGTTGTCTATGCCTTTTATACCTTCAAACAAGTTGAGTTGGAGGTTCTTATTCATCTACCTCCTCTTCAAAAGATTCAGAGCTTGATGATCTCTCCTTAACTTCTTGTCTCTGTCATGGCCTTGACTCAACTTTTTTAGGCATAGGAGGAAGTTGAATCACATCTTTCTTTTCTATTTTATTTAGATTCAGTATAACATAAGAAGGCTTAATTTTAACAAAAATAACACTTATATAATATAATACCTTCTTTGTCAATGGATCCTAAAGATTGTATCCTTTCATACCATAGCTATAACTGATGAAGATACATTTCACAACCTTATTCTCCAACTTTGTCTGCTTTTCCTTTGGCACATGTGCATATGCCTCATAACCAAAAACTCTAAGATGTCTCAATGAAGGCTTATAGCTAGACCACACCTCCATAGGCATTTTATCAACAATTTTTGATGTAGGATACTTGTTGATCAGGTAGTAAATAGTGGCTACAACTTTGGCCTATAACCTTTGTTCCAGTCCAACACCACTAAGTATATTCCTAGCCTTCTCCATCAATATATTATTCATTATTTTTGTAACTCCATTTTGATGAGGTGAATATGGAGTTGTCTTCTATCTCTGTATACCACAATCTTTACATAATCTGTTAAAATCATTAGATCAAAACTCATCACCATTGTTAGTTCTCAAACACTTAATCTTCATTTCAGTTTGCAACTCAACCATTGCTTTAAACTCTTTAAAATGACTAAAAACTTCATATTTAATCTTTATAAAATAAGCCTATGTCCTTATACTATAATCATCTATACATGAAACATAATATGTGAATTTTAAAATTGAAGGAACATTAATAGGACCAAATACATCATAATGAATAAAATCTAAAATACTACAAGATTTATGAGAACTCGATTAAAACTAAATGCAATTTTGTTTACCATAAACACAATGCTCATATAAATCAAATTCAAGATTGTAGTCAATCAAAACTTCAACAAGGTTTTTATTCTTCAAGACCCTAAGCCCTTTTTCCCCAATGTGGCCAAGTCTTTGGTGCCATAACATAGTCTTCTTTACAGGAAATTTTAACTCCATAGAATGAGCACTCTGAGGTACACATAAACCATTACCATCCATAGAAATAGTGATTACCTCTTCATCTAATGGAGCATTCTTTGATTTAGTCTTCATAGAAGTACTATTGCACTCAACTATGCATGCATCAAGCTTGTACAAAGTGCCAATCTTGACACCTTTAACTAACACCATAGCACCTCTAACCATCTTACAACTTGCTTCAAAAAATGTAACCTACACACCCACATTTATTACTTTGCTCATAGATAATAAATTATGGGCTAGCCCTGGGATATGAAACACACCATCAAAGTGTTTAATCCTTCCATCTAAAAATATAATTTTAACTCTACTATGACCAATAATGGTTAGAAAAGAATCATCATCCAAGTACACCCTACCTCCATCAAAATCTTCATACTTAGATAAAATTTTTATATTAGAGTTCATATGATAAGATGCTCCTGAACCAACTAACCATGCATCATTACCTACATGGGTTTCCAAGACTATAATGAAATAATTCGTTCTTAGACTCAAAATCAGAATCATGATTCTTCTTTTTCATATTTTCCTCTTTGCACTCTGATTGGCAGTGACCATGCTTTCTACACTTCTAACATCTCACCTTGGGATATATAAGAGATTTTAATCTCCCCTTGGACTTTGATTTAGACTTTTCATGCTTATCTTTCTTCTTTCCTCTTTCTTTAGATCTTCCTCAAACATGTAGGGCCTCTTTGGAAATTATAGAAACTTTTCTTCTCATTTTTTAGAAAGTAAAGAAACTATAACATACTCAATTTTCAAGGTTATGGAATTACTTCCTATAGCCATAACAAGAGAATCCCATGAGTTAGATAAAGAACAAAGCAAAATTTGACATCTCTCTTCCTCTCCCATTTTAACACCAACTGATACTAATTGAGCCACCAACATATTAATGCTTTGAGGTGGTTTACAATTTGTCCACATTCATCTATTATTAAAGAATATAAATTATTTCTCAAAAATATTTTATTAACAAGATATTTAGCCTGGTAGATCTCACCTAGTTTCTTCCACAACTTATTTACAATAGTCTCTTCATGGACATTAATCAATATTGAATCTACTAGACATAATATGATAAGACCTTTGGATTTTTAGTCCATCACATCATACTTAAATGCTTCATCTAGATCTATAGGTCTCTGGATATTATCGTCAATGACATCCCATAGATCACGATCAATCAATAGATCTTCCATATTCAGCTTCCACATCTCAAAATTGCTTCCTGAAAACTTTTCAACCTCCATCCTCCCTAATGTGCTTTCCATATTAAAATTCCTACAATAAATAAATCCAAATATATTCTTGTACAAGCTCCCACTCAAAACTGAATTAGTTCAAAAAATCTAACAAATTTACAACTAGAACCAAAACTAGCCAGGCTCTGATACCACTTGAAAATAATACGAGATCACAAAAATAATTCCTTACATTAACCAATGGAGGATAATATGCATATAATTTAAACTTGTAACAAAATGATAAGAAAATACATATAACTAAAGTAATAGCATACCATAGTAAATGATTTATGTGTGGAAAACTCTTATGGGAGAAAAACCCCACACTCCAAAGTAGCTCAATGTATTATTCAAATTAATAGATTACACCATATACTTGCATAGAAACCTTCTAGGAGCATCACCAATATACTACACCTATGATAAGAACTAGTTACACAGAGCTTTAGTTCCTTTGTACAATTCTCTAGCTTACAAAGCTTAGATACTTCATGCATTACTTGCATATATTAAAGTTACAAAGGACAATACATCTTATTTACAAGTTTAAAATATGGTAAAAACTTCATGGGCAAGGAATAAATTCACTACCCTTTAGTGGCATCACTATTTAGCAATAATAACATACTTTTAGTCTTATTCTTTGGTCATAAATGGATCCTCCACTTATGACATATCATCTTCCACTCTCATAAGCCTCCAACACATGTGCCTCCAATATGGAATAGTAATTTTTTTCCCACTATCCCATGTGACTCCACATGCTTCCAAGAGACTCTCCATCAAATTTTGACTTCTCCTTCCACTCAAAATCATGAGGCCACTTAGAAATTCACCCATATCCATTATTTTGTCATTTTTCACCTAAAGCAAAATCATGGCATCTCAAAAGACAATAAATTGTCTCCTTAATGAAGTGATACACCCCACTTCCACTCACTTGAAATTACATCATGTATATTCTTCCATGGGCCATGCCAAATCATCACAAGCCCTGTCAACACCTGCATCACTTGCATAGTCATTGCCAAGTCACCACTACCACCTCATAAAATGAATAGTTACCATGAATAGTGTCTCATGAATAGTGCCCTAACTTTTCAAGGTTGAGACACCTCAATTCCCAACATTTTAGATTTCAAATACTTTTAGGGATTATCATCACCTACCATGTTAGACTTTTATAGACTGTATTAAGCCAATCTATTGTAGTAGTTAGTTTTATTTTTGGTATGGTTAAGGTGATTAAATCACACAATCTTGTTAAGTTTATATGTTAAACTTGATTACACCATCCAACCTCACTAATTTTATAGTGTCAGTTGACTTGGTTCAGTCAAATTCACCAAGGTATAAGTATAATTGAGCTAATCTCAATTTCTGGGTAGCAACTCATATTTTATTGAAGGTTGGGGGTATGTTTACTTCAATCTCTCTATATCTTTAGATATATAAACTTTCCATATTTATTATTTATCCAATTCTAAGTTGCAATGATTCATAATGATATATATTAGTAAATTAAATTTCTAAAGGTAATATAGTTGCATCAATACACGTGTACTCCTAAACCTTTCTCTCTTTCAATTTTAGTCATTTTAATACTTTTAATTTCAAATTATATTTATTGATTTTATACTATAGCTCTTGATTACAGGTTGGCCATTAGTAAAGCACTCAAGTTGGACACAAGTAAAGGCAAGGTGTGTTATATACACCCAAGTATACATTCCTTTTCCTTTAAATTATAAATTTCATTACTAGATTAGAGGGGGGGAATTTAGACACTATTTATTAATTATATAACACTTCATCTTGTACATTTGAAAAATACATATGATGGATGTATCTTCAGGTTTTAGGCCTTTGTCACTATTAAAATGATTGCATACACTATCTCTCTATTCTAAATTGCTTATCTCTAAGTTTGGCCATTTCCATTTTGATGACCCAGGCCATATATCTTACCTAGAATGCTATAAAATTATTTATCTCCCATCTCTACAAGTTTTGGACATGTACCTATTTTTTTGCTTCCAAGACACTTCCATCTCAGTCAAACACCTATGTCGATGCAAGTGTCTAGTGCCCTAAATTCATCCCATTTTCAAATGAAAAATATACCTATGTTCAGCCTAATTGCTTTAATGGCATATTCTCCTAAGGGATTGGTATACATATAAGATCAATACTCATTTATTTCTCACATAACACAAACTTATAAACTCATAATACAACTTACCGAAAACATTCTATCTAACATTTAAGTGAGTAAAGATTCCTTATTTTATCTTATTTACATATCAGTCATAGCAATATCAAATCTATAGGTTTTGAAGTAATGAAGAATCACTCCATGAGCCATATTTTAAGTTACAAGTTAGGTCAATGTTGTACTTGTTTATCACACATTGCTTGATTCACACACAAGCCAATATATAAGGGATAACTATATAAGTCTAAGGCCATCTTCAAAGTATTGGATATGTAGAAAATTCCTAATTATAAATAGTTATTTGGGGAAGATTGATACCATGTTACTACTAACTCATTTTTACAATAACCACTATGAATATGAAGAACTAGGGTTTTATCATTTGATAAGGAGTGATAGTCCATGACCAAAAGCTGAATGCACCATAGTGAAGGAAACATAAACTAGTAGCATCTAGTTTTAGCAAGTATTTTATAATAGAAACCCATGTCTAAGTTAGATAGTATCATAAACACACATGTTATATGGCAACGCAAGTGTCCATAGACACAAAGGTAAATTTTATAGAATTAGGTGATTGATCCAAAACCTAGATCCAATCTATTTTCTACATGTTCTAATTCTATATGTATATTAGTATAAAAAACTACTAACTTGTGTTTATTATCATTTAAATATTTAAGATAGCTATACTTTCTATCTTCAACATATCTCATCATAATATTTTCAGTATATGTTTATCTAAGTTTTGTAATTAATTGACATGCTTTAGAGATAGTCTACCATCCTTGTGCCCTAGGCTATCTCTAACCCCTTTAAACCTAGATTCCCCATATATATATTTTAGGATTAAATAGTAATGATGTAAATATTATACATACAAGAATGTAATTTGGTGAATAGAAATGTAAGAACCACTAGTTTAGATATTGTTAAAATGCATTAAATTTTTTAATGTGTAATTTACAAGTCATTAAATAGAGATATGGGAAAAAATTCCTTGTCAATCTCTATTAATTAATAATACTAAGAAAAAAATATTATTTATAAACACAATAATAATTTACATAATTAAAATAAATGTTTTATGTAACTACTAACTTTTAATTACGTTCATTTACAATCAAAGCCTTGAAATTGACTTTCACAAATGCTTTTGAAGGAACTCTTGCACGTAGTTACCTTTTCAAATAACTAAACATAAATAATATTTTAATCATTCCTTAATCCATCATAGTATACATTTTATTCAATATAATAAAGTTTAAAGTACAATTTCACTTTAATTTATTATTCACCACCATAACAAAACATGTACTAATTGAGCCAGATTTATTTTCTATTGAGTGTAAAGGTAAAATAGATACAATATTTCAATATCTAAAATCTTACATTTTATACAATATCCATTCAATGCTAAGTTAAACATGTAATTGAATTCATCTACTAATTGATAGGAATACAACATAAATTAGAATTATTCTAATATGTGAACATCAAGAACCACTAGGAGATCATGCTAATGTTGAATAACTAGAACGAGAGAGGGAGAGTTTAATTGGAGTTATTTTCCTCCAACCACAAATCCTAGCAGATCCCTTTCAAACCTCCCTAGATCTATGAGTGGTCCTATCCTTCATGAGGAAGGTAGATACAAAATATGATATGATAGAGAGAAAATCAATGTGTATATATAAATTCATCAAAACAACATGCAACCATTATCTGAGAGTGCAATACATAACAATGAACTAAAACATGAATGATATGGGTAAGTGCATAGAGTTGGGGGATGATTTTGTGGACATTTTAAAGTAATGTGTATGAGTTATTGCATAACACATACATAATGTCAATAACACATTCACGTTATTCAAATTTATGTTTGGTGATTACCAATAAATAACACTACATATTGTTAACATTATAATAAACATGTACACATTTCTCATAGTGTTGAAAGTGTGTACACATTTTTTATAGTAATGAAAGTGCATAAGCGCTATATCTATTAGACATAAAAATAAAAAAAATAATTAGAACCCCAATCAAATTAATTTTTATTTGACTTGACATCTCATATATACCCTACTGTAATCACATTTTTCTATTAGGAGGAGAAAACACATTGTTGTTACCCGTCACCTTGATGAATCAACAATGTAGCTATAGAGGGGAAGTAAGCAAGAAAAATTCAAACCTATTAACACCATATTTTAGAAATTATTTTTTATTTGCATTCTTTTATTGTTAAAACCATTTTTTTTTTAACAACCCATTCAAGTCCTCCTAACCATCATATAATTACATAAAACCCTTAGGTAGTTGGGAGGATTTTGATGTGCTTGGAGTGCTTATTGAGACACTCATTCAACATATGAGTAACCTTTCTAAGGTTGATTCTAGTTAGGGAGGACATGGAGATACTCCACCTTGTGTTCCTTCCTAACAACACCCTTGAAGATATTATGGTGATATATGCACTAGACCTTTAGATGATGATGGTGGTGCTTTTGAAGGACTAGATGCTATAGTTTTGAGCGATGAGTTTTTGACATGTACATTTGGTGTATAGACATTGAATACACATATGTATGTATCTTATATATTTGACATGTTAAAATTTAGTTATATTTTTATTTAAAAATAAACAATTAATTTAAATATAAATTAAATAATATAGATGTAGTTTTTTATGTTACAGGAGGAGATAGTACCATCATCTTCATAGCCAATTTGTGGGCCATGTAATACTACATTTGTTGATGTTACTCAGCTAATGTTTACATATACATAGATAAACTTTTTATTAATATTATACTTCATGTATATATATATTTATTTATATAGATATATGCTCAACTAACAATAATGTATTGTTTCTTTAGTTGATGACCATAGTGGAGACTCCTCCATCTTTATGGATGAAAGAGACATGTATTGATGTTATAATATCATCTGTGAAACCACTCACTGGGGTATGTTAACTTGTAATTTTTAATTTTTAATATATTTTTTAAATAATTTTACTCTATGCTTTTGAAAATATAAGTTACATGAATGTATTGTACTTAGGGTTATCTGATAAAATATGATCGTCCCATTTAGATGATTAGTATGGTACCTTCTCATGTTTTATCCCCTTTCAAACTCTTGTGCATGCACCTCAACTTGCCACTGACCCTATTAAGTATCAATATAAAATTAAACATGACCACAAGATTGCATTAAGTGCATGTTTAAATAATTTTTGTCTTATTTTAAAAATAGTTTCCAAACTTGGTTGCATATCTAATATGTAAAGGTTCTAATAATATTTGTATATGAAAATGTCTATCTATAGGAGATGATGAGGGTAATTATGTCCTTTGAATTTAATCAACTAAGTTTAGTTGATGTTATATACACATAATATTTTTAAACTTTATCAATTACTAATGCTTTTTCTCTTATAGGAACCCATCGAGACTCAATCTCTCTGAGTACACACCTTAAAGGTGCACCAAGAAAGGAGTGGGACGACCATTGGTACTTTCAAATATTTTTTTCCCTATACCACCACCTACAACCAACACAAACCTCTCTTATACGTTTCTCTAAGCTTTGACATGTCCCTTACACATTCCTCTAAGTAATTTACCACCTAAAATAGCGCTTACCTAAGCCAAAACCTCTTCTTTTCACCCACTAAACACACTTTAATGGGCCAAACCTATTATTATAAATGAGCATGTTACGAGACTAAGTTTACCCAGCCGACTTAGTCTAGGACCTAACTGCTTTATTTCCCAAAGACCTAGGTTGACTAGGCCGGCTGTGTTGGCTAAAAATTCAAAAGGGTTTAAGTTTAAATATAGATATATAAACATATCATTTTCACCATTTTCATTAGAGATAGATAGAGATAATCATTCATTTACACATTTACTTATCCACCATTCTACTTGAGGAGTCATTACTTACGATTTCATACTTCCTTTAGAGAAAATAATATTGTCTTGTGGGAAAAGTATTTTGGGTGTATAGGAGAAGTAATGTAACCTAGAGATGACCTATCTTTGTTATCATTATGAACCACAACAATTTGTAAATTACCATTGGTGAAGAGAGAGGTTGAGACTCGATGCATTCATATTCAAGGCAAGTATTCATAACTCTTGTTCCTCTTTTATTAGTAGATAGATTTGCATGTGTTATCTTATGAATATATTTCTTTCTCCATGAATTAGGATTACCTCTACATTGACTTGAGTAGATTTATTATTTACATGTTTACTTTTATATTTATTATCCCCATTTGTGCCACATGTTTTGGTGATCACTAAATTAGATTTATGTTACTTTGTTAGAAACCATATGACCTAGTTAGGGTTATTGTATGGCATTTATTGACTAGAGTCTTTGGAACTATCTCTAATGATATTGTGTGGTAAGATAACCATTAGTTAGATATAGCAAATCCATATTGGTCATGGCCTTGATTATCTAAATATACCAACAAGTAGAAGAGCTAATGTGAGTTATCTTCTCCAAGCTATGATTGATTTATATATCAATTTCACTTTCCCTTATCATACAAATGTCATATCAAACTAGAGTAAGTATCCAATGATAATAAATAGTAAGGTATGCAAGATAATGGCTAATAGTTATATGTTTTGGGGGAGTTGTGGATCATTTACTCCTAAAGATCTAACCTATTTTCTTGAATTGAAATCTATTTTATTGAATGTAAAAGTAAACACTCTTGATTAATAGAAATTTTTTGGAAGAGAAACACACTTCTACTGGAATTGAAAATGATCTAAAGGAAACACATTTTCTATAATTGAAATGATTTAAAAGGAAACACACAATTAATCTAAATTAAATAAATTAGAATTACTTTGAAAGGAAATATTTATGAAATGAAATGCTTATAGATTCAAAGAATTAAAATTAAAATAAATTAAAACACACATGCATTGACATACAGATCAATAAGTTAAACCATGTCACACAATGCTTTGCTTAAAATTAAAGATCAAACACACAATATAAACATAGAAATACCATAAAATATTATGCTTTATTAGTTGAGGGGGCCCTTTCTCTCACTTAGAATAGGATTGGAATAACACTTAGCCTTATAGAAACTTCATCAAATTCTCTTTACTTTTGAAAATGATTTCAATTTGAAAATGAAAAGCTTGATATCTATAGACAACTATTATTCAACTCTTACTATCATCTCCTCTTTCCTACTAACTCCTCTAAATCTCAACTATGAATGAAAAGGTTATATTTATAGTACATATTCTTTAACAACTTATTGTAAGAAATTAAAAAAACTAATTTATAACTAATTTTCTAAGCTTAATAACATAACAAATCAACTTTGAAATTTAATCTTATTCTAGGCTAACAACCTAATAGATAACAATATACCAAATTTAGTTTTTACATATTTTGAGAATAAAAATAGTCCCTATTATTTAAAGACAAAATAATGATAAGATTAAAAAATACACAATTTTCTTGAAGAATATAGGTGCTTTATTTTATTTTCAAAAACTTATGATTTTGTTGGAGAGAATCAATCATAATCTTAGCCAATTCAGTTTATTCCAACATCTTAATGTGTGAGATATTCATAGTAGTTGAAATACTATAAATATCCTACCTTCTTTAGTAATACCTATTTTTATAAATACTCTAAATATATTTCATATAAATATTTTCTAAAAATAAGTAGTAATCATCTCTTTTAATCTCATGTTCCCATAGTTGCAGACCCTTGTGGTTGTAGATTTTTTATGATGTCTATTTTTAAAATTTTATAATTATAATTTTTTTATAATTATAAAAAATCTATATATAGAATAATTGTAAAACATGTCCCAAAGTATTGTATAATTCATTATTTAGTCTTCTAGACCCCAAAATCAATTATTTGCATCCTCATATGCAATTTTGTATAACTCTAGAGCCAAATTGATGGACTCCAAAGACAAACCAATGGAATCAAGAGTCAGACTGATGGACTCTAGAGATAGGATTGATGAACTCTAAAGTTAGCTAAAACTCTCATAACATTTACCTACGTACTCAGATAAATATTATTTTTTTATTGAACTAGTCTATTCTTTCAAGAGGAAACCAAATATGAAATTATATTTAGGTTTAAAGATATTCTTGATGATTTTTTTTACCATTTTATATAACTTAACCATTTTGTCCTTACACGTTCATAGCCAAAACATCAAACAAACCAACATGAAAATACAAGACTTGTTTTTGATTGATACAAAGTTATTTATATGCCTTAGATAATTATGAGTAAATATTACATCCATATCAAAATCAATTGAAGAAACTTGGATATGATTTGTATAGGATTATGAAACTACTAAAGATATCTAGATCTACATGAAGATTGTTCCTGATTTGATATTTGATGACTTGAAACTTTTCTATATGCATTTATGACTCATTTTAACCTGCATATACAACATTTGGCATCTTTTCTCCAAGAAATTGTTAGAAATATCAATAGTATAGATTGTAATGACATCTAAATAATAGACTAGATATATTCATATATTTTATTCTAAAAGAAGCACAAGTTCTTAAAACTACATCTAAGTCCAATTTAGAACATGATTTATGTAAGATAAAATGATGTCATTTTTTGATATATTGAGTCATTTTATGGCCTCATCAAGAAAGCTATGAGCATATAAATACTCATATTTATCCTTTGGAGGAATCTAAGACATCTAAAGGATCTCCATCTATGAACAAGGCATACCATGGAGAGTCTTATTTGAAGAAGGCAAAGAGAGGGGATATTTTTGATGAGTAGAATGGATTATATGATGTACCTTTTTTTATGCCTTTATGGAAATATATGTATTTTTGGTATTGTATGCCTCCATCGCATTCACCTGACATTTTATTATGCTCTTAGACGATGCAATTTTTTGTATGCCTACATGGAAATGTACATGTTTTTGGCATTGTATGCATATATGGCATTCACCTAGAATTCTATTATGTTCTTATTTTGTATGTCTTTATGTATTTTATGGATACATACATTTATGTTCACATTTTATGGGGATCATATTTATGTGTACAAATTGGCTCACATTATTATTGAAAATCTAAATTTTATGGTTGATCATATTTTAATATGATAATATTAAATATTTCCTTTGTGTAATTATTAAACATAATTAAAATCCTTCAATATATGTTGAAATTAAAAATATATGGGATAAAATAGTATAATGTTTTAGATAGAGTCATATATAAGTGTGAAGTGCTTCTCAGATTGGGTTATACCATTTTTTGATTTTATTTATGATCCTTAATTGGAATGGGCTACTTGTGGACAATCTTATCATCATTATTAGATTTGTTGATGGCGTTTCATGACATTTCACTATTCTAATGTGGATACCCTTATTATACTAGTTTGATATCATTTTATACTTATTCATGTTTTTTAATTATTAAACTTATTAATATCATTGAGGCCTTGGAATATTTATTGGTTAAAGCTTTTCTATTTCACTTCCTTAAATTTGTTCTCTCCCTCTCCATTGCACTCAACTTGGTAATTTATTATTTTATCATCATATTCCAACATGATAATGTTAAAACTGATACAACATCTTCGATGAAATGGGATACTCTAACTTATGCTTATCAAATAGATTGGATAGTTGCTCCATATTCAACATTGAATAGAAAAATTCCTCATTACCTTTTCATACAAATGGGGTCAATTCCATTATTTGTTATTTAAAAAAATGGAACTATTATAGCCAAATATTTAACCCTAAGAGAGGATGTTTAAGCATCTCCCATATTTGGACAACATAGGATTACCTCTAGGCCTGTGGGTTTCCTATAGTAGAGGTAAACCTCTTAGTTAGAGGGCTAGATCCCTTGATTTATCTCTTGAGTTCACATACTACACTAGAAAAATAACTTGGGGGGTGAAAAAGGAAGAAGGTAATAGAAAGGAACCTATACTAATGAGGTGATACACCAAAAAATTAGTCCACACACACACTTGCATATATACTAAGAGAGAAAGCTACTAAATTGACCTCAACTCTATGAACTTCTAGCATAAATTTTCTCATAAAAATAGATTGATATGCATAATCAGAGGTAGGTGAAAATAAGGTCTGACATTAGACACTACTAGTACCTCTCACACTTCAATTACACCTTAAAAATTAATACACTTTATTAGACTTTATAGAAGAGATTCCACTCAAACAATGCATACAAACATAGAATGAAAGCAAGGAGAAACAATCTTAATCACTTATCATTCAATTACACCAATTGAGATACTTAGTCAAGATGTGTAGAGAATAAATAAACTTAATAAATTTATTTAAAGGATAAAACAAGGTGCCAAACCAGTAGGGATTTTCCATACTAGGTGTATCCTAGATACAATTGCCAAATTGGCTTGCATAAATAGAGCATGGGAGAAGAGAGAGAAGAAGAGAAGTGGAAGGGTCAAAAATCCAAGTCTAAAACTATTAGAACCAATTAAAAATAAATTAAATTAGGTTTAAAATATGTTAATAATTCCTATTGGACAAGTTTCCATCATAGATGCATCATTCTCCTTTGAGTTGGCATAGGGGTTCTTCATCTTCTTCTTTGAAATTGTCTTGATGATGAAGACTTCAATTAAATATCCAAAACTACCATAGGGATATTTGAAACCTATAAATTTTCATGATAAGGTGAAAATAATGTTGTATCAACCTTAATATGCCCTTTAATTGATGGACTCATTAGCACCATTTGTCATTCACTGTCTATGATTGCTCACTATCCCTTATAGACTTATCCTCACACTTATCATCATAATGACTTAAATTTTCTCATGTAAATGTGTTTAAGAGGTGTTAGGACACAAATTTAAGACATATGTTTCCTCTTTTCTATAAAATAAACCTTTAAAGCTTCATTATCACACTTCTCACTTTTCACATTAGGTAGTCATTTCTTTCTCATTGCCTTGTTTAGAATTACATGTAGTGGATGAGATAACATAGGGTTTTTCATGAATACATATGATGATAGATGAATATTAATGGTTTTAAAAAGTCCCTATGGATACCATATAATTATTCTCACTCAAAAATTCTCCTCTACACTTATAGAAAAATTCAAATCCTATAATAAACTCAGGTTTTAGTCTATTGGTACAAGTGTCAGTATGGAAAAATTTAATGGTGAAGAGCTTGAGAGAGTTTTTAACAAGTTACAAACATTTTTATAACCATATGATCACCTTTGAATGCAAATTCCTTCATGTCTTCACCCTTAGGCTTGAATGAGGGTTTTGAGAGGGTTTTTGATGCTTTGGACTATTAAAGATTGTTCATAAAATATTAACATCTAAATCATAAAAAAAATCCACTAAGTTTGAGATAGAGACCCCCTAAAACTATTCCCAACTCCTTGGGGCACCATGTAGTCCCTTTGTATTGATGTGAGTGAATGAAGTTGGCCTATTGAGCTCTTTCCTACATTCTAATAAGGTTTGATATGATTTTAGGTCAAATATGACCAATTTGAGTTACTACCTAAAAACCAGTGATCCAAATCAATATTATATATTCCCATGAAGGTTCTCTCATGTCTTATAAAATTCATGTAGTCATTTAGAATATGATAGAGGCCTTAAGGGTTTTAGGCCTAATAGGCCTAACTGTACCTGACTATGTGTTTGACCCTCTATAGATTTATAATGGTTTTAGGGCCTCCTTTGCACTTGGTTCATCTTCATACCATCACCATGTATCTAAGACTATCTCATTCATCCATTTTCCCTTTATGTTCCCTACTTGTAGTTTTGTATATCATGGAGTGCTCCGTGTTTGAGATAGAACAAAGAGCATCTATCCAACTTGTTTAACCAAAGTAAGGGAATGTAAATATTATTTGGGTCTTGATCATGCTTTGTACCAAATTCCAAATCTTGGGAGTAATTTTAACACCCTTAAACCTTCAAACTATTTAAGACTAGTTTTTAGGTATGTGACTATTTGTGATGCTCAGGTAGGGTGAGTGTAAGGTTATAAACATGTTCCTTTATTTATAAGAATCACATAAAATGTGATTTAATCAACCTTAAATATGTATTCAATATGATTTCACAACATATATCTTTTCCAAATCTATTGAACTTACATCTTTCATTAGCTAGGACTTAACTAGTATATTGTCAAAGTATAGATACTCATTTGGAGAAATCAAAACTCATGTAGGTGGTCATTTCATGCTTTCCTATTGTATTTATCTCTCATAGTTCCATCTTGGAGTCATTAGGATAATATAATCATACCTTTTTTCATAATATAACTAGCATCCTTCCTTTCTTAGGCTAGTTTGCAGTGTGAGAGTCCAAACTATAGATGTATATTTTTAGGGAATGTGGAATCCCTATAGGTGCACATTTTTGTTTAAACATTGTGTTTTCACACATATATGTCCCATTGAGGTCACTAAGACATCAAAAACTTGGATGAAATAACTTATGTCTTAGAACCAAGTTCTCACTCACCCACCAACAATGCACTTAGGTTTATGTTACATGTTGTAGGTTTATTGGCCTTTTGGCACTGTGTATCACTAAAAATACATAGTAAAAACTTGATTGAGTAAAATCCCACTCAACCATCCTCCTCCTCAACCTATACATCATATTACTATGTAAATACATTGATTCTAGGTATAGGCTACTGATATGAAATAATTATACCTACTCATACTTCAATAATCTTCACCAATAGATGACATTTACATCATGCAAAAACCTTATTCAAAGAAAATAAGGTAATCAATCTCTTTAGTAATTTTTTCACTCTTGTACCATGAAAATTATTTAAACTAATCTAGGATCAAAATAATAAGCTTATATGATTTTATAAACTAATACAAGATTTTGGCATAAATACCACTTGTGCCTTGGATTTTGAATGGTCCTTTATATTCTTTATATGCTTAGAGATGACTGTTTATTGAAATTATGACCAGTCCTTGCTTACTGTCTTGAGAACTCACTTAAAACAACTTACAAGTCCTCAATATAAAACCTTCATGGAGAAAATTGACCTTCCATTTTTTAATAAAAGGAACATAGGCACAACAATTTTTATTTGAAGCCATCTACAGAAGACAAACATTGCCACTATGGAAACATGCGCTGTAGATTGTTGTAGTGATGCATTACTATCAAAATGAAGTGGTCTTACTCATGTATCCATGTTCAAACATACCAAATGAGATGGAAAAAACATGGAAATTAAGATAAAGCTCTACAAATACACCTACCCTTTTTGGAAACATCAGATCATACCAATAGATAATAAAACCTGAAAGTGTTTGGAATGCATAGTCAATTAGGTGGTACTAGCAGTCTTAAAGATGATTTAAGAAGCTTAGTTCACCAAAATTTGAAAAATAATTCTATGTAATGAGATTAAAAAGAGAGTAATTTCATCCACCAAACACATTCTTTTAACTCTGCCTAACTTATCTGTACTAGCATAAAGATTATGGGCTTCTTTGAATTGCACAAAAGAGCAAGGAGAGTGAAAGAATATTTTTCTCCATTTTTGGATCTATCAAGGCAATCTGAACATGGAAATGAGTTGTATGAAGTTGAAGGGACTCTATTGAAACTTTCACATGTGCCAAACTTGTTCAACAGCTTGTACAAACTCAAAAACTCCTATTTTGTAAGAAATATTCTTGTTTTCAATGTGGAACCTACAAAATTCAGTTATAGAATAGTATCTCAAAACTAACCTAACACATGGAATGTTATACCACTCCTTCAAACATTTTTCTTATTATGAAAACCGTACAAATCATGATAATGACCCAAAAGGGACCTAGTATGACATAAGGACAAGTTAGAAAAATGTGACTAATATCAAGACATATTTTATGACCTTAGTTGTGACCATCGCAAATATTTATGACTTAAGAGACCTCATGACAAGTTTTAAATAGTAGGGGGTTGAATTATTTGACTAGGGGGTCAAATTAGTCATTTGAGGTGATTCTTAAATATATATGTCAATCAACATCTTAGCTTTATAATTTTTATATCATTGACACCAAGAATGACTTCTTATCTTTACCCATATGTAATGGTGATGGGAATTCCTCTATGGGATATTTATCCTTGATGGCTTCTTCCTTGGTATCTTTTCTTCTTCATTTTCTATTTTTGACTTGTAAGTATTGGAACAACTTTTCCCTTTCTATCTTTAGACACCTCTTCCTTCTTGTAATTCCCTTTAAAATTATTTGGGTGGAATTGTGAATGAAATTTCCAACATTTCACATGCTAATGCCCATTAATGTTGAAATGGGTGAAATAACTCTTGCCCATATCTTTTTACAACATTTAATTCTTCTTTTCCTTCTTATCATATTGATTTAGAGAGTGGTATTTACAAATTTAATCCTTATTTATTGTTACATCTTGATATCTTCTTAGGAGTGGTGTAAATAAATTTTCTTCCTTTTGACATACTTTAGATTTTTAGTGATAGATTTAATATTACAACACATGGAGAAATAATGGTTATTCATTAAAAAAAATGAACATGGATAGGTATTACAACATTATTATGTTATATGGCCCTTTTTAATTCAATTAAATAAAATAATGAAATACTCATCTCTTGCATACCTTATTGGGATGCCCTTATAAATTTTAATTGTACTAGTTTGATGAAGTGGTTATGTTCTACCACCTCCTTTGGGATGTTCTTTCTTTTGAGATGCTTTACATTCTTGTTTGATGATTCTACCTTTCATGAAAGGTTGTCCTATTTTTGGATTCAACTTGCAATCACCTGTTTAATCATGAAGTGATGTTGTGTTATCTCTGTCTTCATAGAGTTTATACCTTTCTCTTAGATACTCTTATTTGGCCCTTTAAAGTAGTATAATGTTATCTTCCTCTTCATTAGAAACCTATACATTATTTAGACACTCCAATTCCTCATTATGTTTAACAAAACAAATGATATATTTACCTTACAATATTTTTTGATGAGATAGTGACTCGAGATCTTTGTCTTTGCAAGCTTATTATGCTTCAACTATTTTGGAGCATTACCCAACTTAGTATTTTCCAAAAATATATAATGACATTGTATATTAAGCCTTTATTTCAACCTTTATGGGATTTTTCATTCCTTACGTGTTATTACAAAGCTATATTACATCATAACCCATCTTGAATAACAACTGAGAGCCAATTCCATTAATATGATTTTGAAAAGTACCAAAGGAATCATTCAAATGTTGATTAGATGAAAAAACATATGGTGCAGTGCTTACCAAGCATACCTTAGCCATGGTTTGTGTATCCTTGGTATAAGTTGGTCTCCTTTTCATGGTAAGCTCTAGTTAAATAACATTATCTTAAGAGGAAATGAAAACTCAAAATGATGGTGCCAATTATGTCACTAGATCTAGGAAACCACGAAGAAATATGTACATGATATTTATGGACTATATAGCACCTCAGTATTATACACCTAAAAAACTTAGACCTTGGTTGTTTCTCTTAGTTTTAGACATTTGTCACTTCCAAAAGTCTCACATCTACTTTATATTATGCCTCTTATCCCATCTCTTAATCTGACCAGTCTTATATTGATGTCCCAAGCATTATATCTTGCCCAAAATATTTACTCTACAAGTTCTAAATCTATACCTAGTTTCCTACTCCCTAGACACTAGCATCTGGGATAAACACTAGTGTTGACATTAGTCTCCTGATCTGATGCAAGTGTCTAGTTACCTAAAGTCACTTATTTTGTAAATGAAACATATCCTAATGGGCAGCCTAAGTGATTTTATGCAAGTTACTTATCCAAAGGGATTGATATAAATATAAGATAAAACCTCATTAGTTCCTCACCTAGAAAATACCAAGAGAGACCAATGCAACTTATCAAAATCACTCTAGCAAGCATTAAATTGAACAAAGCTTCCTTATATCCATACTAGTCATAGGAAAAACACATATGCATATGTGAAGTACTAAAAGAACAACCCAAGAGCCTAATTTTCCAAGTTACAAGCTAGGTCACTGTTGTAATTACTTTGCAGATATTGTATGATTTACACATAAGCTAACATGTATGGGAAAAATACATCATTTTAAGGACAGCTTAGGATTATTATCTATGTAATCAACACTCACTAATAGAGGGGTATTTGGGGTCAGCTTGATATCATATGCCTACTAACCCATTTTTCCCCAAGGTCACCATGAAGATGAAGATCTAAGGTTTTGTAAATTCATGAGGAGTGATAGTCCATGACCTAGATCTGATGCACCAGAGTGAAGGTGAAGATAAACCTATAAGTAACTAGGTGGTCACATCCATTATGTCAAATATAGACAATAGTGTCAATGTAACCATCCTAGCTAACATTAGTGTCTATATTTTTATAAACATTAGATCTAGAATCTGAGGACTATTCCAAAATGTCCTTCTAGCCTAATTTTTCCCTGTTCCAAATATAACATTATCTTAGCATTAAAACCAGATAAATATATTACTTATTTATCATTTCCATACATAGCCTAGTTATACCTTTTATATTTAGGATATACTCAACCAAATAAATTTAATGTATGTTTATATCTAAGTTTAGCATTTAATTGGCTTATTATAGATCTAATTATCACCTTTGTGTATTGTAATTTATATATTCTTAACCTTATTATATTGCCAAGGTAGGATACCCTCATATCCAATTTAGGGTTAAATATTTGGTGAACTCTATGAAGAATCTCCTGCAATAAATTACCTCCTACAACAAATTTAATTGAAATATGAAAAAATAAAATAACTCTTATGAATAACAAAAACATAGAAAGCTTATATTGATCGCAGGCCACTTCGAGGGGGTAACCTCCATTGAGCAAGTTCAATACAATAAATTTTGTGGATGCATTCATTGGGCCTCAACACTTACTTATATACCAACTCTATTCTAATAACTACTACTTCCCTTGTATGTGGGATAATTCAAATATGCTCTAAGGGATGACTTACAAAGCATATGCATCCATAGCAATTATTACACTAATACTACAAAGAGAAGGGTAAGGCACAGGTTCCTAACATCCCCTCCCCCTTAGAAAAAGCTTTTCCCTCAAAGCTTCAGATGTGGGAATTGTTGTTGAAGCTAGAAGAGGGGTTCCCATGTTGCATCTTTTGGTTGCATGTCGTGCCATTGAATTAAGACCTCTGTGATGGAGCGGGATAGAAGGTGGCAGGTGCACCTGTCTAAGATTGCTTCCAGCTCGAGAAGGATGGAGCCTTCATTATCAAGTGCTGGTAAAACTATCTGCACTCGGATGTTGGATCCAAGAACTTGCTTCAAATAGGAGACATGAAAGATGGGATGAGCTTGGGAAGAAGGTGGAAGCTATAGCTTGTAAGCAACTGACCCAATCTTTTGGGGAACCTTATATGGCCCATAAAACTTTGGAGAAATCTTTTGGTTCCCTTTTAGTTTTAGTGATAATTGTTTTTATGGCTATAGACAAAGAAAGACCATATCACCAAGTTGAAAGGTACGCTTAGAGCGGTGTTGATCAACCTGCTGCTTCATTCAGTTCTGTGCCATGTGGAGATTGTCCTGCAAGGTGCAGCAAATTTGGTCCCAATTTTGGAGAGTAGTGTCAACTCCCTGAATTGGTGAGCTACTAGGGTTATATGGAAGAAGTAGTGGCGGTGCTTGACCATAAATTGCTTCATAGGGAGTCATTTTGGTGGAAGTGTGGTATGAGGTATTATACCACCATTCAGCTAGGGGAAGCCACTTTGTCCCATTGATGTTGTTCTGAAGCAAAGCAATGAAGGAAGGTCTCCAAGCATTTGTTGACTATTTCTATCTGGCCATTTGTTTGTGGGTGGTACCTAGAGCTCATTCTCAATTATGTGCCTATGCAATGAAATAGTTCCATCCAAAAATGGCTAGTGAAAGTGGCATCACGATCTGAGATAGTTGAAGAAGGAATGCCATGAAGACAGAAAATATGATCCAAGAAAACCTGTGCAACTGTGGAGGCTGTGTATGGGTGGATGAGTGCACAAAAATGACTATATTTGGAGAGGCAGTCAACTACGACTAGGATCACTGTCTTTCCCCTAGATTTAGGGAGGCCTTCAATGAAATCCATGGAAATATATGTCCAAATCCTAGTAAGAATGGGCAAAGGCTTGAGCAAACTAGGAGTCAAGGTGGTTTCACCTTTGTTTCGTTGGTAAGTATCACATTCGGCCACCCTCTATTTAATTTCAGCTTTCATGCCTTTCCAAAAGAAGTGTCGACATGCCCACTCATAGGTTTTGAGAAATCCTAAGTGCCTTGCTGAGGGGGAAGCATGGATTTCATAGAGGATGGCTTAATGTAGGTCTGGACTTTGGGAAAGCACTAGATGACCCTTGAATCATAGAGAAGCACCATCCCATGAATAATGCGATATGACAGAGGGGTTAGTGGCCAATTAATGAATGAGGTGGCATAAGGAGGGATCATTTGCATACCTTTGTTGGATAGATTCCAACCATTTTAGAATGGGCATGGAGATGGTAGAGAGGGAAGGCTGGTCCTTGAAGGCTCTTAAGAGAGCATCAGCCACAACAGTGTCTTTTCCCTTCTTATAAGTGATCTCATAATCATAACCCATGAGTTTTCTGACCCCCTTCTGCTAAGCTGGGGATGAGACCCACTATTCCAAGAAATATTTCAAACTTTGATGATCAATTTTGATGAAAAAATTATTTCCTAGTAAGTAGGGTCTCCATTTTTGTACTGCATGTAAAATTGCCAACATTTCCTTTTCATATGTAAACAAAGCTAAATTGCAGCCAGAAAGGGCTTTACTAGTGAAGGCAATTGGTCAGCCCTCTTGGAGAATAATAGCACCCAAGTTGATGCCACTGGCATGACTTTTGATGGTGAAAGTTTTGGTGAAGTTTGGCAGTGCCAAAATTAGTGTGCTACACATAGCCTATTTGAGTTTGATGAATGCTTGATCAGCTATTGCACCCCAAGTGAAAGCATCCTTCTTCAATAAGGAAGTCAAAGGAGCCATGATCTTCCCATAATCTTTGAAAAACTTGTGATAGTATCTTGTCAAGCCTAAGAAACCATGAAGGCTCTTGAGGGTGGTTGGTCGAGGCCAATTTTGCATAGCACTAATTTTTTTTGGGTCCACGCGAACCCCATTGGCTGAAACAATGTGCCCTAGATAGTCAATTTCCTCTTGACTGAATAAACACTTGGATTTCTTGGCACATAATTGATTGTCTGCTAATAGTTGTAATGCCCTGTCAATATGTTATAGATGCTTGGCCCATGTGTGGCTATAGATCAAAATTTCATCAAAGAAAACTAAAATAAATTGATGGAGAAAAGGTTGAAAGATTTTATTCATGAGTGCTTAAAAAGTGAAAGGGGAATTTGTAAGGCCAAATGGCATGACAAGGAACTCATAGTGACCATCATGCATATGGAAGGCTATCTTGGGAATGTCATCAGGATGCACTTAGATTTGATGATAGCCAGAATGTAGATCCAACTTGGAGAAGAATTTGGCCCCATGGAGCTCATCAAGAAGCTCATCGATGACAAAAATTGGGAATTTATCCTTGATAGTGAGGTGGTTAAGGGCTCAAAAGTCAATGCAAAGGCACCACAACCCATATTTTTTGTGGACAAGAAGCACTGGGGAGGAATATGGGCTGGTGCTAGGGCGAATAACTCCAGACTTGAGGAGTTCCCAGACTAAGTTCTCAATTTTAGTCTTTTATAGATGGGGGTAATGGTATGGTCAAATTTTGGGTGGGATGTTTCCTGAAAGGAGAGGAATGTAGTGATAATCAAGGCATGAAGGGGGAAACCCTACTGGTTCTAAAAAAATGGTTGCATGCTTGTTGAGTATGGCTTGTAAATCTGTAGGGTGGTTAGTAACAATAGGGGCTAGAGTTGAATGGAATGTAGCTATGTAATGACCCCATGTGAGCCTTTATTCAAAAGTTTTTCCATGTGATGAGAATTGATGATGCTAGCAGATCCTGGTCATAACCCTTTTAAGGTGTGCTTCTGACCATTATCTATGAATTACATCCAAAGCTCAGAGAAGTCCCATAAAATAGGTCCTAATGTGCGAAGCCACTGTGCCCCTAAAACCACATCACACCCTCCTAAAGGTAGGGAAAACATATCAGACCAAAAATTATAATCACCCATTGTAATACACACATTTCCACACTTCCCTTTACATGGTAATGTGCCCCCATTAGCAATCATGACTTCAAAGCTAGAACAAGGGTATATAAAGCAGTCTGTTACCTTAGCAATGCAAGGATTGATGAAATTATGAGTATTACCCGAGTCAATGTGGATTGTGAAAGGGATATTTTTTAAGCACCCTTTGCCCTTCATGGTTTGGGGAGTGGTGACACCTATTAGTGCATGCACTGAGATCTCAAGTTGAGTCTCTTGAACCGCTAGGTCCTCTTCAGTGCCGAGTTCTTCTTGAGCATCTTCAAATTCTAGAATATTAGGCTCGCTATCCTGCTTTGGTGGTGACTCCACATCTAGCAAGTAAAGTTTTTGTTGGATGCACCTATGACCCTTAACCCATTTTTCATCATAGTTGTAACATAATCCTTTCTCTTTGTGAGCCCGTATCTCTACCTTAGTCAGGCACTTGATTGGTGTGTTTATGGTTGTCCACTGATTCACTATGTTCTTTGTTGGTGAAAAGGTGGGAGGTCAATGATGTGTGGAGAGTTTATATTCTGCTAACTTAGCCAGACCCAAAGCATCCATCATATTTTTAGGTCAAAACATTTTTACCTCTGAGTGGATCGGCTCTCTGAGGCCACTAACAAAGCAGCTTTTGAAGAAGTCATCTGACAACCCTTCAGTGTGATTAGTGAGTTTTTCAAATTCAATATGATATTCATGAATAGTACCTATTTGACAGAGTTTGGTGAGAGCTCTTGTGAAATCCTCAAATGCTGAGGGACCAAACCTACCCAAAATTAAGGATGCAAAATTTGACCAATCGGGTTCATCATTTGTCTTGAGATACCAATGGTACCACTAAAGTGCTTCTTATTCCAGATGAAAGGAAGCAATTGGGACTTTATTTGTAGAATAAGTATTATGGAGGTTGAAGAATTGTTCAACTCAATATATCCATCTTGTAGGATTTGTACCATTGAATCATGGAAAGTCTATCTTAGGTCCACATGAGAAGTTAGAAGCAAAGGAGTGATGCTCTGAAGAAGACTCCTCCTTCTGCACTTTGTTGAGCAAGATGCTATTATGTTGATTCAAGCCACACATCATATTGGTTAACTCTGTAACCTGAGATTTCAATGTGGTGATTTCTTCCTCCATGATTTTTGTGCCTGCATGAGTGGTGACCATAACTAGTTGTTAATAGCTAGGGATCCTTCGCGTTCTGGAAATTTTTTTGGAGGCCCTATTTTTTTTTTGCTATTTTTTTGGTGTTTCAGAAATAGATTGTCTGCAACTATGTAGTTGGAAATATCCTCAAATATGGATATGTTATTGTTTGATCTCTGAACCTGATAAGTTGGATATGGACCCCAAGTTTGTTTGGCTACCTAAAGGATTTTTTAAAATTATCTCTAGCCACCAAAGCTATCTGATTGAGTACCGCTCTCCAAAAATTTTTGGCCACGGGTTTACCCCTTAACGATAGCTTTTGGTTTACCTCACAGGAAGGAACTAGTCAATCAGGATGGGGCCGTTGCCCTTTTTGCTGGCAAGTCCTCTCAATGGACCAACTACTTCGGGGCTCCTATGGTACTCCTCACAATGAGTTTTAGGGCTTATGCCCAAGCACTTCCCACAGTTAAGTGGATGGGTATTTACCCAATCTGAAATGATAGAACTTGTAATGACAAAAATTCTTGCTAGAACTAGTGCAACTCTTAGAAAGCTTTGCTTCAAAAAAAATTGCTCCAAATCTACCCACAAAGCCAAGAAAGTGCTCTGATACTAGATGTGAAGAACCTCTTGCAATAGATTACCTCCTACAATAGATTTAATCAAAATATGTGAAAATAAAATAACTCTTACGAATAACAGAAACACAAAAAGCTTATATTGATCGCATGCCACTTTGAGGGGGCAACCTCCTTTGAGCAAGCTCAATACAATAAATTCATGGATGCTTTCATTGGGCCTCAACATTTACTTATATACTAACTCTATTCTAACAACTACTACTTCCCTTGTATGTGGGATAATCCAAATATGCTCTAAGGGATGACTTACAAAGCATATGCGTCCATAGAAATTATTACACTAATACTGCAAAGAGAAGGATAAGGCACGGGTTCCTAACAAACTCAATCTTTGAACATCAAACCTAGGTCAATTAGAGTTTTTTGTTTTTTGTATTATTGATCCCTAATTTTTATAATCTTGCAATCATGTTTTCCATGGACATAACTATAAATTATTTCATGTCCCAATAACTTATATTGGTTATTACCTATTATATATCATGCCATGTTAAATCCATTTGATTTATAATAGATTCAAAAACTATATTCCTACATACTCCTTGTTTTAATGTTTACAATGAGATTTTACATGTCGTTATAAAGTGCCAAAGGGAATGGTTGAAATTTTCATCCTCCCTAGGTCATGTTATCACCCAATCCAAGGATATTACAACTAAAATGACACTCTCAGACTTACTACACCATTCAATCCATTACAAGGATACTTTTTGGATGCATTGCATATGACCATACTCCCTTGTAATTTCAAACCACCATACGTGGCCTCTGTCTTAAATTACATAAAATGGACCAAACATCTTATATCCTTTGAAAAGAAGGATTTTTTGCCTCAACATATTATAAACAACTATTTACCACTCTACATCTAATTATGCATTTGAAACAAAATGATAAAATGAGTTTTTATGGATAATGGTTTAAGACTCAACATTTTCAACATATCCTTTCTCTCATTAATTGGTATTAGACCTTTAAACTTAGAACCTTATAATATGAGCATCAAATGATTTTATAATATTTTAAGACAGGTATTGGGGAAAATAACATTGAATATTACTGTGGGTCCCCATACATTACCCACTTTATACCAAGTTATGCCAAATCATTTGAATTATAACATTCACTTGGGATGGCCTTGGATACATGAAATGTATGAAGTTAAATCTAAATTTCATGTATGATTAAAATTTAGTCATCATGGGTTCATTTACACTTGTCTAATGGATACTAATCCCATTAAACATTATACGATGATAAAACAACCCAACAATACTACACCATAATTCTATAATCCAGATTTTGTTTCTTGATATTTACAAAAATATAGTTACAAAGGCCAATGATTGGGCAAAGATGAGTTTTCCAAATATGAATCATTACTAGAGTACTTGGGGCTATATAAGGATCTCCATTCCTTCTATCATAAGAATAGGTCTTCTCATACCACCTATTCTCATGCTTACTTTGGTGAAAGAGATGATACCAATATCCAACACAATATATAAAATGTTATTCCTACCACACCATTGATCACAAAGAAGTCTACTTTGTTACATGAAGAAATAATCATGTATAACTTTGGGATAGATAAGGACCCTCAACCAATTTTACTTGCTACCATGATGTAGGATGATGAAGGAAAATTCTCTATCAATAGGTCCTCCATGATTTTATTGAAAAAATTGATAGGGTTTATATATATATGCTTGGGATTGATTCATCGGTGGTAATTCATAACATATGACTATACCTAAATGCAAAACTAGTAAAACAAAAAATTCAAAAAATGCATCCTAGAGTGGCATTATTGGTAAATGATGAAATTCAAAAGATCTTAGACACCAAACTCATAATATCCATTTCACATTCTAAATGGGTATCCAACATTATTCATGTCAAAAAACCTAAAGGTGACATTATGTGTTGCACTTATTACTATAATTTAAACAAGGACTATCCTAAAGATGATTTCACATTACCTAACATCAACATGATTATAGATTCTATAGTTGGATGTGAGTCATTTTAATTTATATATGGATTCATAAGATATAACCAAATCAAAATTAACCCCACATATCAATAAAAGATCACATTTACCACTCCTTAGGTCATGTTTTGTTATACAGTCATGTCTTTTGGATTAAAAAATGTAAGAGTCACATATCAAAGAACCATGACATATATTTAATGATTTTATACACAAAAATAGTGAATATTATATTGATGATTTAATTTCAAAATCCAAACATCACCAAGACCATAATAATGATTTATAAAAAAATATTTGAGTGCTTGTGCAAGTTTAACATTCGATTAAATCCAAAAATGTGGGTTTTTCAAGGTATCTTCTGTAAAAATCCTAGAATACATTATTTTTTAGTGAGGTATTGAGGTTGATCTAAGAAAGGTAAAATATATCATATAAATGCTACTATCAAGCAATATAAATTATTTGTGATGTTTTCAAGGCTGAATTTAGGCTATTCAGTGATTCATTGCCTAGTTGGTTGATAAAATAGTCCCTTTCACCTATTTGTTAAAAAGATACAAACTTCATATGGGATGGCATATGTCAACAAAATTATGATAAAATCAAAACATATTTATCAAATCCACTAGTAATTATGCCTCTTATCCAAGATATGCCATTTATTATTTATATATCAACCACTCATGAGGCCCTAGGGGCCTTACTAACACATTTTGATGATAATCACAAAGAATGTGCAATATATTATATCAATCATTAGTTAGTCGATAACGAATATAAATATACAACAATGGAAAAATATGTCTAGCCTTGGTTTTTGATACTCAAAAGTTGTGGCACTATTTTCTCAATAATGAGGTTCATGTTATAATAAAATAATATCCATTAAAGTTCCTTATGAATAAAACACACCTAACTAGCCACATATCAAAATAGGTGATGTAACTTATATAGTTTGACCTAAAATTTGTATCCCAAAAGTCAATAAAAGTTTAAGTCATAGCTGACCAATTAGTGGTAGCTCCTTTACTAATTTTTTTCACTCATTAAAGTTTTCTAGGATGAGTTTGAAGTATATAATATATATTCTAATCCATGGATAATGTTATTTTATGAATCAAAATGTATAATAGGGGAAGGTGACGATATTATATTTTTTACCCCTGAGGGTGAATACATGACTTTTTCTTATAAATTAGTTTTTTTTTACACCAATCATATAGCTGAATATGAGGTCTTGATAATCAGATTATCCATAGCCCATAAGCTTGATATAAGATACATCCAAATTTTTGGTGATTACCAGTTAACTGTTAATCAAGTTAATAATCATTACCAAACCAAGAAGAACATCTTTAGCCATATAAATAAATGGTAAATAAGCTCATAGAGACATTTGACACATTTTATATTGATAGTATTCCACATAAATATAACCTCCATGCATATGCATAGAAAGAGCAACATCCTTGATGATGATCATATAAAATTTGCAATATGACATCTATGAAATCCTTCCATTTATTCTTATCAATTGAATGTCTTGGTTATTCTTACTATTACTTGCAGTACTATAAATATAGAATGAGACACTAATATTTATAATTTTATTTATCAAGCCTATATACCATACCATTTTTCATGAAATGATAAACTTAAATTACGACATGAAACATTTTGGTATGTTATTATTAGGAATGATTTATTCAAATGAGATTTTGATGGCTAATTGCTCTGATGATTAAACAGAGGCTTGCATTAAACTCTTAGAAATGCACAAAAATGAGTGTGGTGGGCATTTAAATGGATGTGACATGTCTCAAAAATTATTATGCCAAGGTTATTAATGGCATACAATGGAACAAAATTATATCGATCATGTAAAAATATTTTTATATTGACAAAAAATAGTAATTTGAATCATGCATTATTACATGAGTTACAACTGATGATTTCACTATGGCCTTTTTCCTTATGGGGTTTTGACTTACTAGGAAAGGTAAATTTGGTATCCATTAGTGGACATAAATTTATCATTACCACTACATAATATTTTTAAAAATGGATGAAAGCAATTCCACTTGAGTTTAGCATAGGGGATGACATATGCAGGTTTATGATGACCAATATTATTTTCTATTTTGGCATACCTTCAATTATTATTTATGATAATGAAACATCATTTAAAAAAAATATGATAAAATAATTTTTTAGAAAATACAAGATTAAGCATACATTTTTTACACCTTATTACCCATAGGGAAATGGCCAAGTAGAGGCAACCAATAAGACAATTATCAAAATACTTGGAAAAATAGTTGAACAATACAACACTGATTGGTACCAACAAATGGTATATACTCTATGGGCATACTAAAATAATGTATACACACCTACTCAAGCCATAATTTACTCTTTGGTCTATGTTACAAAGTTCGTATTAAAAATTGAACTCGAGATACCTTCTTTGCATGTTTCTCTTAAAGACATAATCAAAGATAATGAATACCATGAAAATAAATTGCATTAGTTAGAGAAGTTGAGTGCCAAACAAACACAGGTTGCTAAGTACTTATGTGTTTATTAGGATAATGTAAAATGAGAATATTCTAAAAAGGTTTGTCTATGCAATTTTGATGTGGGTGAACTAGCACCAAAATAAAATCAAAAGAATATCAATGCAGAAAAAGACAAAAAGGGAAAGTTTAAACCAAATAGGTTAGGACTATTTACAATTATAGAGAAGTTGGGAAAAGTTGTATACCACCTTTATACACTTGAAATAAATAATTTAAAAATATAAATTAACATTATGCACTTTCATAAATATATTACGTAAGCACCATTCCAAAAAATCAAAAACCAAAAAAGCAAAAAAAAAAAAAAAAAAAAAATCCAAAAATATTTTTGGCACCTACATGTATTAGATCCTTAGCATCTATGTGTTAGTTACATTTTTATGGATTAAATATTAAGTTATTTATACATACATACATGTGTGTTACACTTCTATTTGAGTGTGATACAAGCATACATAGATACATGATATATTCCTATTTCAGATGCTGGGCCTTCCCTCTAATCATGTCGTGAAGACATTGGGGGCATCTGCTTCTTTATTCTTGATACACACAAATTGTAAGCTTTTATGGTAACTCTAAATTATCATGTTTCAACTTACATATGTACTTACACTTCCTTTATCCATGATTATATATTACACATGGTACTTGATATACTATACAATTGACATTTTTTCCTAACACTTTGGATCCATTGGTTACAATGACATGTTTATACTAGTATCTTCTAATTTAATTTATGCACTTCCTTGAGTGTCTTACCTTACTATTGTATGCCTTATCAAGCATTTGATTATTCTCCTTTTATTATGTCCCATATGCCTATCTATGATTTCATGGACATATGTATATGTCATTATTTTTTGTATAGACATTTGAATATGTCATCGTTACTTTTATGGACATTTGACTAAGTCATATCCCTTTGATTTTGTGGCATTTGAACATGCCAATTATTTGTTTAATCCTTGCACCATTACCTTTTGAATTAATTTTGAGTGATTTTGTGTGTGTTTTTTATTTGCATGTTGATATTTACTATTACTATCAATACATTGCCATGATCCTTATCATGCATATTAGGCCTTCATGTGATCACATTGATTCTATGTGATTCAATGCTATATCTACCTATACATGTTAATTTTATATGATACATGGTTACATTCACATATTATACAGATGTCTTATCCTTTTGAGGTGGGTTAAGTAGTAGTTCCTATCTTTCCCTCACCTCAAATGTGGGCATATTAGTGGGGCATGTCATAGAGGCATGTTCTCTACACTTGGCACTTTTAGATTACAGTGGGGGAATATTTTGGAAACATGTTATCTATATTGGTACTTAAAATTTTTTAGATTCAGTGCAGGTGTGTCATATGGGCATGGCTTCCACACATTCATAGTTCTCCAATTTGATGGGGGCATGATTTGGAATCATGTTCTCCACACCTATTCAATGTTTGACATCTCTAGATTACAATGGGGGCATATTTTAGAAACATTTTTTACACATTAATACTTATATCAGTTTTTATATTTCTCTATATATAGTGGGGGCATGATTTTGAAGCGTGTTCTCAACACTTACACAATTTTTTGAATTGGCCAAATAACATAATTATACGATTTAGATTCACAGTTATGATAAAATTATATACATTGGTAATATTGACCAATTCTGACCACCAAGGTCAAAATGTCAACCCCTATAGGCAAAAACTTTATTGTCATGTCTTGTCAACCTTGTACATAGATTTGTCATGTACTATGAGGTTTTAAATCGCCATTATAAAGCCTTGTTAGCAAAGATTAAGGTCTAATTAGAGAAATTAAGGCAAGGTTCTTCCTTGGTCTTGTAGTGTTCTAGTCATATCATGGAGTGATGAGACTTGTCCAAGAGGTGTCATAGGTCCTTAGGTGTCTCTTCATCTTTAATGCCTTAACTAACTTGCAAAAACATTTTATGATATTTTTGAGAACTTAAGGTTCATTTATGGACTTTAATGTAATGTTTTATGAGGAAAAAAGTGATTTTTACTAACTTTCATGTATTCAAAATCTGACCAAAGTGTATAATACTTACAATTTTTTTTTCCAAGGTCCTTGGAATAGTTATACAACTTCCCTATATTAGGATGTTAGAAAATGGTCAAAATCTCGAATTTCAATGCTAAGAAGGGAGTTTTTGAAACTTGTAGGAACTTTTTGAACTCACTTTCAGGTAAAATTAGTTTATAAATGTCCTTTAAACTTATACAAGTCATAATCATGCATGGCAGGAAGTTCAAAGGTGAAAATTACTTTCTTTCTTCTCTGTTGCTCCCTTCACATGATTATAAAGGCAGATTTTAAGTGCTTGGTACATACATGAGAGAAAATACCAAGATATAATACTTTTACCATAGTATAAGGTCATAAAAATGTTCAATTTTGTGGCATTGGTTTTTAGATCCATTCCATCTCCTTTATGAACAATTATTAAGAAGACAGGGTAGTATGAAAGAGCTAGTCAACCCCATAAACTCATTTTTCTCCTTTGAAATGGAATTTTAAAGAAATATGACTGCATGGAAGAATTTTTATAGGATATATAGGGTATTTAAAATCATATTTAATGTTTATATAAGTCCCATTTCACATGTGTGGCCTCAAAAGGGCAAGTAGACTCCATTGGCACATAATTTGCAAGCTGACTATTATAATTTCTTTTGGTTTCAATTATTAAATATTTTAAGGAATATAATGAGGATTTAAAGACATAAATATACTCTTTTTAATTAAATTATAACTCTATCAGTGATTATCTACCTTCTTACTCCAACTATACCTCCTTAAGTAACATATAATGCCTTATTTGAAATTGTGTGTGAAGATTGTTGCATAAGAATGCTTATAAAGTTTTTTTTCATAACAAGAGTGAGAGTATTTAATTCATTAAATATGTGATAAAACATTATAAATGTCTTCAAGATCTCAAAATATCATGTTTTCACCTTTCCAAAGTCTACAACACAGGAATGCAAACTTATAGGTCTGCAGACCTGTAGGTTTGCATTTAAGGTGAAATTCAATGAAATATGTAAATATATGAATTTTAAAGATGATTAATGTAATTAATTTAATATATTTACACTTTATTAAGTATCTATTACTGGTGGATAAGAGGTGTATCTTCAAACTCAATGCTTAAGACACTAGTCACGATTTACAAGTAGATGCAAGAAAACAAGGGTATGCTGTTGAAAGATGAGAGGTATTGAAGAGGATGAGAAGATTATGAATATGATTTATAATATTTGTAAAATGAATAAAAATTTAAATAAATTTATTGAGAAAAATTTCAGCCAAGTTTGCATATTAAGGCACCCAATCATACCTACAACCAAGAGTTTTTTGGAATAAACAGTGAAAAGAGATGACACAAAGTTGTGTGGTGGAGTGAAAGTTTAGGTGAGTTGAAAAGTGTATGTAAGATATAAATATATGAGTTTCTTTAATTTCATTCAATTTAACTCATAAATTGAAAATCATTCCAAAATCACAATCACTCTGCCCACTAACACATACATACTTGTTTAAGGCTTCAAGTTGATTTTCAAGCATGAGGTATTTATGTACATTGAAGTTAGAACCATAGTGAAAACAAGGTAGGATTTATTACCTTGTATTAGTATAAAATAAATTGATTAAATGTGATAACATTACTTAATTATTAAGAGAGTCAAATGTTGACACACATGCCAACTATAAGCTTACAATCAAACTCATTGAAGAGTTCAACTAGCCCTCAAGTTTGGATATGGATATGCAGTACATAATAAGTTATGTTGTTGGTTTAGATGAATATAAAGTGTAAATAATAATTTTAAATTTTAAGGAATAAAAATATGATCATGAAAGAGTGACCAAAGAGACTGGTCAGGACAAAGTTCATACCTTGCACACACAACTAGTCCACTACCTACATGCCTAATTACCTAAAGCAAGGAAAATCTATATGTTTTTATAAGACATAGATATATATGGATGGATTAAATTTAAAATTTTTATTATATTTTGTGATAATATGGTTTCATTTAACCCATAGACTCATCTAAAGTGAAGCAAATATTGAAAACCTTGTCTAGGTTTATAGAGCCTAATATTACACACGTAGGTCTGTAAGTGCAGACATGTGAAAGTGATTTGATGAAGGTTATATGAGAAAATAAAATGACTTGATAATATTTTATTATTTTTAAAGAAACATCACGTGAGGTTTCCATTTCCTTTGACATTGAGGAAATGAAACAGACATAGTAGTTAGGGTCACTAAAAATGGTTTGCTTGAGAACCTTAGACATGGGTAAATGAAGATGTGGCAAGCCTGTGGAATTGAGTGATAATGGAAATCATGGAAAATTATAATTATGGATGCTACATACCTATTGAGGTCATTAGAAACTAAAAACCAAACTCAAATCACCACCTTCAAGCTTATATTCCTCTCTCAACCTCACAAATACACACTTAGCCACCCGAGAGGGTACTAACTTATACTTGGAAATTTAATGAAAAGGTGAATGGTATAAAATGGTGTTTTGAGGTGTTTTATGGGTATATATACTTCAAATTTTTGTCATCAATAGAGAGAAAGTGGATATATTCTTTATTAACAATCCTTAAGAGCAAAACATGCTTGAAACCCTTCTAAACCCCTGCTAGTAGCTTGATGAGAGAGATAGGCCTTTTAATGGAATATAATGGATTTATTTTACATTTAAGTGACCTAAAATATATTCATAACTCTCTTGAGCACCATTTTGAGGTATTGGTTGACATGTGCATGTACATGGGTGTATGAAGGGGTCTAATTTCATAGATGTAGGTTTGTTTATAGGTATGCAGGGTATAAAATGGATTCAAAATCAATGGAATAAGTATAAAATGGATTTTAATAGGTTATAATATCATATATTTACATTTTTAGGTCTTTAAAAGTGATGTATGAACTCTGCAAGTTGACAAGTTGGCCAAAAGGGAAGAAATGCACTATTTTGCTAGTCAAATGGCCTATATGTAGACCTAGAAAGTACTTCAAGAGACATATCTTAAATAGATGAAGTTATTTAATGATGTTTTAGGCCTAAAAACAATATTTTAATGCAATATATCCTAAAAAATTCTTGCTAAACACTCAAACTGTTTCTCATGCCTAGACTAGGGTTTTTGACCATTTCATGGGTGACCTATCCGTACAAGGTTTTAGGAGATAAAAATTGACATGGAGGTTTTAATTATCATGGGTAAACTTAATAAAACATTTTTTTTATGTTTCACATGTTTGGGAGGACTGTGGAGTCAAAATTTAGTCTTCTAAGCAAGGAGGCCTAATTAGGGAGAGAGAATGACAGAGAAAGGACACTTTCACTTGGAGGTAGGTCCTAAACTTTTGCATGGAGATGTAAAGACATAATGGGTCATAAGATATGTTTTTATTTTATCAATATCCTCCATATATTATTATATGAAAGGACATTTACATGCTTTTAAGGTTACAAGGAATGAGGCCAAATGAGATCTTCAAGGTAGTTTGATGAATCCAAATGAGTTTTAAAAATATGATATGATATTTATATGCCTTACATGGAGAGATAATTCATTTTATAATAAAAACTCAATATTTTACACTTGTGGATAATAATAAACATAGTAGGACAAGTGGAGCTTTAAGTCACTTAAGGAGTTGTGATCATCATGGTAGCATCAGTTATGAATAACCCTATGTCATTTGGAGGACAAGAGAATATTTATAATATTAACACATGGAATTGATGACTTGTTGATACATTTTCTTAACCCCTCTCTTGATTTTAACTCTCTTTTGACACTTGTTTTTCTCACTCTCCTACGCCCTTCTCTCTTTCTTCTCTCACTTTTTCTATAAATTCAGCCTTGATAAGCTATGTTTGTATCCTCCACCTAGGTATGGTAAATCCTTGACCAATTTTAATCCTTTTATCAATTATAAAATTCTATTTTACCACCTCTTTTGACTAGTTTCAATGTGTATGCTTGATTAGTTTATCTTGTTAAGTGATAGTTTTGCTTTCTTGGCGTGTTTGTCCTTTATTGCATTCATGTTCAGTTTATAATCCTTTTTACAGGTCACTTAAAGTTTTCAAATGGAGTGTGAAATTTTGAGTGATTTATCTTCTCATTAGTGTTATTTCATGACCTCTTGACTAGTCCTCCTAGCCCAAGTATTCTTCATAACCTTCATGAGAAATATTGACATAAAGAGGCAGATTTGGGGTAGTGTTTGTTGTAGGTTTGTATCATGCTTGAAGTGCATTTGAATTTGGTTGGTAATGGTCCTATAATTCTATTGAATCACCTAAATTATATCAAGTTTCTCTCTCTTTTCATTTTACGTTGATATATTAGTTTTATGATCCTAAGTGATACATCAAGAGAGTTAGCCCTTTAACCTAGAGATTCACCTCTCTAATAGGTCACTCACAACCTTGAGGTGTTTCCATGTTATTCCAAATTTGGAAGGCTTGAACTACCTTCAAAAGGGTGCAAATTTGGTTGATAATAGGTACCATTATTATACATATTTTTATCATGAGACATATCTAAGGTGAATATGCTATGCAATGTGCACATAATATTGCAAAAACTAAATTAGTTTTAGATTTTAGAACATTATCAAGGACTGTCACCATCCAACAATTATAATTTTATAAACTATATTGAGCCAATCTATTATAGTAGTTGGTTCACCTATTTTCAAGTTATATTTGATAGTATCATCTAGCCTCACTAGTTTGATACGTTGGGTGATTTGGTTCACTCACACTCACCAAGTTATAAGTATCATTAGGTTACATAATTGAGCTAATCTCAACTACTAGGTGAAAAGTCACTTATGATCCAAAGTTGGGGCATGTTCCTTTAAATATCTCTCTTTATCTCCTTGGATATATTCACTTTCAAGATTTATCTATGTTTGTCCTAATATCAGTTTAAGATCATTACAATGATGCATCTTTTTCAAATCAATTTGATAGTAGGCAAGGTAGTTACATTGACACATGTGTAATCCTAAACCTTGTTCTTTCAATTTAAATATATCTCAAGCAATTTAAACTCTAGATTATATGCATCAATTATATACTATAACATGCTCTTGGTTATAGGTCAGTTAGTAGAGAAACACTCAAGGTGGACACACACAAAGACAAAGTGTGTTATACACACCCAAGTACACATTCATTTATTTTAAACTAGAAATTTGATTACTATATTAAGGGCGAAATGTAAACAATATTTATGGATTATGTAACACATAAATGTTTTACACTTTAAAAACTTAGACCTTGGTTATTCCTCTCAATTCTAAACCTTTCCCACTTCCATAAGTCTTGCATCTTCTCTATCTTATGCCCCTTATCCTATTTTTATGTTGATGACCCAAGCCTTCTATCTTTCAAGAAATGCTTAAAATTTACTTATCTTCGATCTTTACAAGTTCAAAACATGTACCTACTTTCCTACTCCCTAGACACTAATGTTTAGGATAGACAATAACATCAACATTAGTGTCCTAACCTGATGCAAGTTTCTAGTGCCCTAAAGTCATCTATTTCATAAATGAAACATATCTTAATGGTTGGCCTAAGTGATTTTATATGAGTTAATTATCCAAATATATTGATATAAATAAAATATCAACACTCATTCATTCCTCACCTAGAAAAAATCGAGAGAGACCAAGGTAAATTATCAAACATTTAATTAAAGAAAGATTTCCTATTTCCATACTAGTCATATGAAAAAAACATATATAAGTTTTAAGTAATAAAGGTGCAGCAAAAGATCCCAATTTTTTAAGTTACAAGATGGGTCACTGTTGTACTTTATTTACACATATTTTATGATTCACAAAAAATCCAACACATAAGGAATAATTACATTATTATGAAGCCCTCTTTGGACTATTGGTTATGTAGATAATTCTCAATGATATAGGGGTCCTTGGGGTCAAATCAACATCATGTACCCACTAACCCATTTTTACCCAAGGTTACCATGAATATGAAGAACTACGGTTTTAAAATTCATGAGGAGTGACAGTCCATGACCCAAATTTAAATGCACCAAAATGAAGGTAAAGACAAACCCAAAAGGATCTAGGTGGTTGAATCCATTTTCAATAAGTATTCTTTATAAGACACTTTCATCGAACATAGAGTATAACATCGATGTAATTATCCTAAGCTAACATTAGTGTTTAGAGCTCCATAAGTGTTAAATCTAGAATTTGATAACTATTGGAGAATGTCCTAGCCTACTTTTTCCTATTCTAGATCCAACACTATGTTAGCATCAGAACCAACTAAGTATATTACTTCTTTGTCATTTCCATACATAGCTTAGTTTTAATTTCTATATTTAGCCTATACTCATCATAATAAATTTGGTGTATGCTTATATCTAAGTTTAGCATGTAATTGGCTCATTTTAGATCTTATTATCACCCTTATCTATATTCTTAACCCTATTGATCATATATAATTTAGGATTAAACACAATTAAATTATTTTTAAAAATATAATTGTTGCACTACTCATAAAGCATCCACTAGAGTGGGAAAAGCTTATATAAAATCAAGTGAAACTCCAACCAATAAAGGGTTGTATTGAAATCACTTCTAGGTTGCCTCTTTATATTAGAGAACCATCTTGAAAATTTGATAAGAAAATAATATTAAAATCCAAGGATCTCCATCATACTGTAATTATACATTGGCCAATATAGTTGTGTATTTTTACCCATCTGATGAATGTGATCTCTCAAGCTTTTTGATTAGTGGGAACTATTGTCTAGATACTTATCATCATCCCAATCATGCCTATGAGAAGATGTTTTACACTTGAAATTCTATTCATTTTTACTCAGATCATTGTCTCACACACACACACACACACACACACACACACACACACACACACACACACACACACACACACACACACACACACACACACACACACACACACACACACACACACACACACACACACACACACACACACACACACACACACACACATTCCCATTTATAATCCTTTTTACATGTTTTCCATCATCATACTGTCCTTTACTGCCATTCAAAAGCCTAATTATGCTCTTATGTTCCATGAAACCATTTGCCCCATTTTTATAATGGTATCCTTCCACCTCTAAGACCTACCATTTCACCTTATAACATGTCTATGGAACCTTAGAGATGAATCTATGGAATACGATGTAGTAATTAGTCTTGAAATGCAACTTTTTTGAAGTGAAGAGACAAGTTCTTATCCTCGAACTAAAATTTCCACCTATGACACCTCCACATGAAAATACATCACTTAAAAAATGTATCTATAGAAAAATTATATTTTATCCTAAGGTCATGACCTATAAATCCACTTGGATGCATGCTTTCATAACTTTTTGGGAGTTTGGAAACACAAACAATAAATATTGTCAAATTTGAAGTGACCATTCAAGATCTCCACCTCTAGTGCTTCATGGATAGAAAATGGTGATACAAACACTTTTGGGGTGGAACATAATGTCTAGGACTAGTTTCTTGGTCTCTGATCATTCTTGGTTGAGAGATGGAGTACCCATTCTAGCCTCAAGAATACCCTTCCCAATACAAGAAAGTTATAGTTTTTTGGGTAACTTCATATGCATATAAATGAAAACCATAAGTCATTTTCATAAATTAAAAGAAACCTAATGTTCATGTCTAATCCTTATATTTTCACCCCAAATCATGTTAATATAACCATGGAGATGAATCTGTAGCACATGTAGTAATTAGTACTGAAATACAACTCTTCTATATTAAAAAGACAAGTTATTGTCCTCTAACTGACATTTCCACCTTCGATACCTCCACATAAAAATTAATCACTTTGAACATGTATACATATAAAAATTACATGTGATCCAAATACTATGACCTCCAAATCCACTCGAATGCATGTTTTCACAACTGTTCAAGAACTTGGAAACACTAACAATAAATGTTTTCAAGGTTGAATTGGAAGTTCATGATCTCCACCTCTACTACTTTGTGGCTTGAAACTAGCATTAAAAACACATTTTAAGTGGAAAATAACATATGGGACTAGGTTATTGGCATTTGATCACACCTTGTTGAGAGATGGAGTATCCATTATAGCCTTAATAACACCCTTACCAATATGAGAAATTTGCATTTTTATAGGGTAACTTTAGATGCATGTTAAATAGAAACCATAATTCATTTTCATGAATGAAAATAACCCTCATGTTCATATTGGATCCTTCTAATTTTAACATAGAAGACATCAATGGAACCTTCAAAATGAATCTATGGCACACACTTAATAATCGGTCTTGAAATGTAACATTTTTGCTTTGAAGAGATAATTTCTTTTCCTCCAATTGACATTTCCACTTATATGACCTCCATTTGTAAATACATCATCTTAGACATGTCTCAATATGCAAATGACATTGGATCTAAATATCATGACCTCAAAATCCACTTGGATGCATACTTTCAAAAAAAAAAAAGAGCTTGGACACACAGACAACAAATGTTGTCAAACTTAAAGTGGTAGTTATATATCTCCACTTTCAGTGTTTCATGGTTGGAAACTGAAATTGTCAACACATTTGGGGTGGATGCTAACATCCAAGACTAGATTTTTGGCCTTAGATCATGTCTAACCAAGAGATAGAGTACCCATTCTAGCCTTAAAAATTTCATTTGTATAATAATAGAGTACTTTTATTAAGCTTCTCTTAGCTCCAAGAATATGAAATTCTTTACTAATAATGTCAACCTTATGAAGGTGGAAGCTTATTTGACACCACTAACCTACAATAAATTTGTTAATAAGTAATTAAAAATTAAATTTATTTGTACTACCTAAAAAATCAATATAATTTTCTAAATTAAATACCTTTATATTTAAGAACTCAATAGACATTATAATTTCAATCCAAAAAACCACTAGGATCTGCTCCAATATTGATAGTATTAAGAATAACTTCATGGTCTGACTCTAGAACTTTCCATAGATTCTTGCTTAATGTGTTCCCATGATATTTTACCAATTAAATATTTGTTGTAATAAAAAAAATTGAATAGTTATGTATCTTAATATGTGTTTCATAATATTCAAACAACCATACATTTAAATTTATGATAGTATATCATCAAAGCCAAGTTGCAGTGACTACCATAGACCTAGTGGGATAGTCAATGTTTTCCCCATCTATGACTGGGGAAGTCAATTATTTTTCCTTCTACACACCAACATATGTAGTAATTTGTTCCCTCTTAATTGTCATCATCAACAACTACAAAAACATGCTTTATATATAAAAAACAATTTTTAATAACAATGACAAGATAAATAATGAGAATAAATAGTACATAATGTTCAATCTTATACCTTGTTTTAATAGATAAGATACATGGTCAAATTCATGTGAAAATGTCATATATTTAAGTTGTAATGCTAGTGGAACTTAATAGGTGTCAATCAGAATTGCAAGTATATAACTCCATTCATCCACCCACTCTTTGGACTCACACTCATTCCAATCAAATTCCAAACATGCAAAAGAAAAACATGCCAAATGTCATGTATGAATAGTCCAAGAACCTACATTTGAACTATGGAATGATTGGAGCTTACTTGATCCCATTAAAATCATATAATCCTCATGCTTTGCCAATTGTTTTCCTCCATCAACCATAGATATCTACAAAAAATAAAGTTTTTTTGAGCACCATCACCCATTTTCTCATTACACCATTCAATAATGATTTTTTCATTAGTAAAAAAATACCATATTTAAAATTCAAATCCTCTCTTGCAACATCTCTTTTTACACATGCTCTAACAACTTTATGCTCCCCTTTTCCATGGTCAAGCTCAGTGAAAACTCCAAATATGTTCTACACTAGTGCTAATGTGTATCCTACTCAACTAGTAAAACATATTTTCATTATTGAATTATGATGTGTAATTTTTTGACCAAATATAACATTGATTTAAAGTAATGTTCCTCTCAATAAAATTTCTATAAGACATCTCAAAATAAATTTCCATGTACTCTATACCATGTGATCAATTATCACTAAAATAAAAAATGGCACTCCCTTAATATTTTTTTTTATCTTAATCTATACTATCAGGTGCATGCATGAATGCTATATGCACAAATATGGCAACATGTACTAAGATGTAATATTGTGACTAAAATTCCATTTATGGTTTGAATGCGTAATTATTCAAAGTCAAGTACTAAAACAATATAACTAAGTGGGAATGTGTCATTGATTAACTTGAAATGTTCATCCAACCATCTATCCATCTATGTGTCTCTTGCATACTCATAAACAATTTCCTCCCTGAATTGGACCATAAATTCATAAACATGTATTTGTTTTGTATCAAGCTCATGCCTTTCTAATTATTTTACACATGTTATTGGATATGTCACATATTTGTATTTGATCAAACCAACTAATTATTATACAATAGCACTTGTACTTTCCTCATGGATATAATTGTTTAATTTTGGTATTTAACCAAAAATGTTGTAATTTCCATCAAAACATGCATTGTTATATAAAAACATCCATCTGGTTTTTCATAAAAAAATGGTTGTAATAAATTCCCTTGATAATTTTAGTATAACTTCCTTACCACACTCTTAAAAAATTGTTTTCCTTTTGCAAAGTGCAATGTATATGGTGAAAAACATCTTAGTGCATTAAAAATTCAACATGTTTCCTACAACTAGTGGTGCGTGTGTGATATATTTTGACATAAAAGGGTTTGATGATCTCAAAATATCTTTGACTAATATAAATTTATGGATGTTTTTAAAAAACCTTAGAGTATATTTGTGTTTGGTTCATAACTAATAAATGTTTTAGATATGTTTCATAGTTATGAGAACCAATTCTTCTTTTTAATACTTCTCTTAGATTGGGTGAAACTCTTGTATTGTATTTCCAAAATTATGCAAGTAATCTTTGAGATAATTGGCTACACCCTTGTATTTTCATATAAGTCTACTAGATAATGACTATATCTCATTTATCTTGGCATAATTATGTCTTTTAAATATTCCAATTGCTTTCATTTTTATTTTTATATTTGTGTTTAGTATTCAGCTAGTTTTTGATATCAAGTATTTTCGACCCGTTTGACCACTTATTACATAAGTTGTGATAATGTGTCAGGAAACATTGTAATCTTTGTTGCATTTTTTCACACCTATAGTATGATATACATCATGTAGGTTTTCAAGGATTTCCTTGTTTTCACCATCCATGGCAAATGATATTAGTCATAGGGTGTACATTATAGGTCTCATATTAATCAATTTCATTAATGAAATAAATAATTGGCATTTTGGCTATCAAAATTTAATTTTCAAAGAGATTATACAAAATTATTTCAACTAGCCTTTTTGAATGGTGGCCAAACATTTTATTAGGCACTCGATTCAAAATGTTTTCATCAACTTCAATTAAGTACTTACCTTTTATATGTAAAATCATTGGAGGTGTTACTAATGGTGGAATTTTTTGAGATGGTATTTCCATGTCATTATATTCACCACTATTTTATTCATTGTTACTTTCATTGTTTAGTGTTTCCATGGGATTTTATTCATTGTTAGTCTCACCATTCTATGTTTCCATGTAATATTCTTTATTGTATGGGGTAAATCATCATGCATAGATTTATCATCAAAAAAATTAAAAACTACAAATTTTGAATTGGACTTATAACATAATTTGGAATTTTAGGTAAACATTCATCATCATTATTTAGTTCATCATTATCTTTGACATTTGGTTCATTAGGGATAGTGTTTTTACCTTGTCTTGAGTGAAATTTTTGAATTTTTACCTTTTATATTTATCTCAAAACTTGTAATTGCTCCTATGTTTTGTGCTTTAATTTATTTCTCTCACTTGAATGAGATCTGTCACCCATAACTAGATAAAATTTATAGTTTTTGATGGTGGGGTTTGAAAAAACAACTTGATTCCTTTTTGTCTTCGATGTGTAGGGCATAGAATGATGTCGAGAATGAAGGTGGGGTCATAATTATTAAAAGAGGTTAAAAATAAATGTTGGATGAAATTTTTATCTATTATGTAATTAACACACACACATTATGTCTACATAGTTATATATCATATTAATATGTTATATGATTATTATGTGATGTAATTGGGGTTTATTGATGTCAAAATAACATCCCATACAACTAATATTAGGTTCAAAAATGGTTTAATTAGCCTAAAATAATATCTTATACTTTGAGTTAGGTTCAAGTGGTTTAGATTAGCCGTAATTGCCTATATGATTGCATTTATGATAAAATTAGGGTCGATTAAGCCCCATATCACATTTTATTATGTAATTAGGTTGAAGTGGATGAAATTGACCCAATTTTCCTTTGTTATTGAACTGGTGTATAATTTATTCTATAATATTTTGATAGTAAGGTCAATTGATCCCCAAATTACATCCTATATAGTCAAAATTAAGTTCATAGGGTTTAATTTTGTCCAAATTACATCATCAATTATAACAATAAACTAATTGGATTGATATGCCAGTAAATATGAGCTAATGAGTTTAGATTGGCTCTAATTACCTATGTATTTACATTTTTGATAAAATTAGGTTTAATGAAGCCATATGTTACATCCTATACAATCAATGGAGTAGGTTCACAAGGCTCAATTTGGTCCAAATCATGTCTCTAGTTACACCAATTAACTAATTACATCAATTCATGATGGAATCAAAGATAATTTTGCCCCAAATCAAGCCCTATTCTTATAGTTAAGTTGAAGGGGTTCAAATTAGCCCCAATTTCCTTTGTGATTAAATTGGTGAACTATTTTATTTATTTATTTATTATGGAAGTGGGTTTATTGGCACCTAAATTACATCTTACATAGTCAAAATTAAACTCAAAGGGTTTGATTTCATCCAAATTACATTGTTGATTGTAACAATTGACTAATTAGCCTGATATGCCAAGAAATAAGAGCTAATTTAGCCTTAAATCACATCCTAGACTCATAGTTAGGTTCATTAGGTTTAGATTACCCCCAATTACCTTTGTATTTATATTTATCATAAAATTAGGGTTGATTAATCCGTATGTTACATCTTATAAAATCAATTGAGCGATAATTTAGGTTCACGAGGTTCACTTGGGCCCAAATCACATCTCTAATTACATAAATTGACTATTTGGATCAATTCATGATAGATTCAGAGCTAATTTATCCCCAAATCATGTCTTGCTCTTGTAGTTAGGTTTAAGGGTCTAAAATTAGACTCAATTTCCTCCTTGATTGAATGAATCAACTATTTTATTCATTATATGATGACATTAGGGTCAATTTCACTCCAAATCACATCATATATAATTGAAACTAGGTTCATGTGGCTCATTTTCTCCAAAATCAAGTCATTGATTGCAACATTTTACTAATTGGCTAATCTATAATGAAATAAAGCCAATTTGGCCTTAAATCACATTATATAGTTGTAATCAAGTGAAAGGGGCTCATATTGACCCTAATTTCCTACATAATTGAACCGATTGACTATTTAATTCATTATATGATGAAATTTGAATTTATTGAGCCCCAAACCACATCCTATACATGTCAGACTTGCATTTATCATCTAACGAAATGATTTTTTGCTTCATTATTTGATAAAATTAGAGTTAATTAAGCTCTAAATCACATTTTATAGTTGTAGGTTGGTTGAAGGGTCTCAAATTAGCCCCAGTTGCCTTCAAATTAAATTAATGGAATATTTGGTTTATTTTGGTCTAGAGCCCAAAATTATATCCTTTGTAGTCAAAATTATGTTCATAAGGCTTAATTTTGTTCAAACTGCATCACTGATTACACCAATTGACTCATTCACTCAATATGATAGGAAATCTAAGATAATTTAGCCCTAAATCACATATAATAGTCACAATTACATTCAAGGGATTTAAATTGGCCGGAATTTCCTCCACCATAGAAATAATTGACTCTTTCATTAGTTTTTTAATGAAATTGGGCTTATTTGAACCCTAAATCATATTCTGAATATAGTCAAAGTAACATTCATGGTTGAAAATGCAAAAAAATTGCACCACTATATCCATTATTTCTTTTTTATGGTAGTGTATATATTGACACACTCCACTTTAAAATAAAAATATAAAATTGTAAATGTGAATAGATAGATACATGAACAAAAACATGTATACATAGATCTATTTTGTTTTTTGTGTCATGTTAAAGTAAATTATACATGCAATAGTATGTATGCACTTTGTTGTGTTTGAATTCAAAAACCATCTCTTTTAGTTTGGGAATGGCTTGTATCCCTGAACCTACTAACACATAGCCGAATCCTAGTGTTTTGATAAAAATAATAAAATTCAACTTCCATCCTCATAAAAACTATGAATTTCAATGAAATAATTCATAAAATTATTACTACGATGTTGAGCATACTCTCCTCTTTCCAAAAATAGATGCATACATACATAGATACACACACATATACATACATATTATTTTTATTTTTTGGACTATTTTAAGGTTTCCACGTATTATGATTTCTAACTATGGATTTTTTAGTCCATTACATACCACAAATATACATGCCTATATATGTTTATGTATTTTTTTGTTGATGCAAATTCAAAACAAAATATATGGTCACAAACTAGGCCTAATTCTATATGCATTCAAAAAAACCAATTTTTCATTTTTGTTTGAGGTAGTTATGGAGGTCATATGACCATTTATCCATTTATTGTCAATTTTCATGAGTTATTTACTTTTAAAATTAATAAAAAAATATTTTCATTAAATGTTTAAAAAAAAAATAGGTCACAAACTAAGTGATATTATCTAAATTTCCACAAAAGGGTTTCATATAGTACTAAATGATGCTAAAAAATTGATGCACTATATGGATGACTATCTACTATGTTTTTCTTATAAAAATAAGAGTTTAAATTTAAATTTTAGATGCTTAACCTACTTATACTTAACAAGTTTATTTTAAAAAATTAGTGTTTTATAAACTAAACTTGAAATGTTATAATTTATTTTCTTATACCATCTTCAAAGTTTGAGTGTAGCTATCTCAAATAATCTACAAAAGTTGAGATTTCTCAATTTTTAGAAAAAAAAACAAAACATGTCGATAGGTAGGCCCCTTTTTGTTTGCCAACTTTTTGCACTTACACATATAACATTCATAATATATATTGAGATTTATGCATATGGACATATGACTTAGATAAAGCAATATGTGAACCCTTAAATTCATCCCGAATTCACATATTGCTTTCTCTAAGTCATATGTCCATATGCATATATCTCAATACATATTATGAATGTTATATGTGTAAGTGCAAAAATTAGGAAAATAAAAAGGGGCATATATATATAACTTTTCAATGTTCATTACACTTTTCTAATCATCTCATATACTCCTATTAATTATAGGAAACAAATGATCTCAAAACAAAGTTTGAATTAGCATGAATATGATCATGGATTAGTACATGAATGATAACATAACACATAAGTGTCCCATGCCACTTATAAGAGATGTTACAACCCTTTACTTTGTGAAATTTGATAAGAAATCATAATCAAACACTCATAATGTCCATAATAAGGTTTTCAAATTTAAATGATTCCAATGATACCATATCTCAGTATATAAGTTTAAATTTCACAATATACAATAATATAAATGATTCCAATACATAAATTAGTCATGAATTTAAAACTCTAGGTTGTAATCAACACAGAAATACTATTCAGCAAGGTATGGCTTAATTGATAAAAGCATTATTTTTATGTAATAAAAAAAAAAGATTTGATAATATTAAGTTCCAAGGTTTTTATGAGTGTACTTAAATTCATAGTGATGAGACCCATAAATGTCATGCTTTGTGTACCCCTTACTTATATATAACCCTCCATTTTGTCATGCTTTTGATTAATCCCCTGTATATATTTGTTATAAATATCCATACTACATGAATAACATTATATTACTATTTATTGGGGTAATTGGATTCTTGTTTTTTAAATTATAGAATAAATAGTTATCTTTTATTTTATGGTTTCATTCTCTCTAAATGTGCTAAAGAAGTTTTTGAGCAATAGGTATCTTCCTAGAAATAGTTGACTGTACATCCTACATCAAAAGGAATATGTGACATAAAATCCTACAACCAATTAGATGTGGACATCAAAAATTGTTTCCAAAGGGATAACTATTTTATAAACAGATCTAGAAGAAGTTGTAAAAACTATGTATGGACAAAGTCGATGGAACCAATGCAAAGAGATTTGGCTAGACTTAAACTAACCAAACAAATTAGACTTATCCTGTAACTGAGTAGTCTATCTAGAGAATGTAATCTGTTAAATAAATGTAACCACCTATATTATATATTCAATAATAGATTTGTTGGGAATAATTAGTAAGTTAGTCCAGAAGTGATAAATTAATTAAGAACAAGTATTTTTCAAGAGAATAATAATATTGTAATTTTTGTATAAATATTTAATTGTTACATGTCGTATTTATAAAAGAAACATTTTGTGTTAAAATTAATTTTGTGTTAAGATAAGGATCAAAGTTCAAGGCTAAATTTGGAAGGGCCCCCTTTGGATGCCTTGATACAAAGATAAGCATTTTATTTACTATTGTATTATCAAGTTGATTTCTATATGTTGACTAGTTTTATTTTAATTTATGTGATCTAATTAAGAAAACTTCTAAAATAAAAATTCATCTATTGTTGTTTCATTTCCTGAAATTTTGTTTCCTTTTATGTAATTTATTCCTTTATTTTAGTTCTTAGACAATGATTGGCATAAGCATAAAATTAGGAAACCAAGTGTGCACATACTATGGAGTCATCTTATCAAGCCTAAATGCCTTTGGGTTTGACAATTAATGAAGTAAAAGGTCCAAGTTGTCAATATCTATCCTTGCTCATGAGAGTTCAAGTAAAGTCTATTGAAGGGTGAATTTTTTTGCTCATCATTTTGGTGCCATTACCAGGGAGGGTGACACACACTTACGTTTTCAATCTTGATGATGCATTTCATTATTTTACATTATTTCTAGTTCACTCACTTTATAATCTTCTTGCTTTATAGATTGAAATTTGATTCTTGAAAAGTAGAGTATTAGAAAAATCGAAAAATAACCCCCACCACACTAATCTTGTGGAGGTCAGGGAAAGAAAAATTACAAAAGAAAAAGGTAATAATTTATATGCAACAAGAATGTGATTAACAAGGAAGGTTCATAAAAAAGACAACATTTACTACATGAATAGTCAAACTAGTTGTATCTAAAGGAGGTAATGAATAAAATATTGAGGATAAGATTAGGTACACACTAGTAGAATGAAGATTCTTGGATGAGTTGGTAATAAAAGTGAGAGAAAGGGATGGTACCTCTAAAGGAAATAATCTGAAAGAGCCCATCTCACCACCCCACACTTGAGAATATATCTTTTAGGCCCTTCTTATATCACCCAAATTTCTTGCCAAGAAAACATTCAAAACCTTCTTAGCTACTAAGAAACCTACCATACCTCTTCAAGATTGGTTGACAATGACTGACATAGAGGATCAATAAACTGACAATGTTGCTAATGATTACACAACCTTAAAGTTTCATATTCATGCCCTTGAAGGCAATGCACCTATGAAAAACATCCCTCTCTTAGCTCTCCATAACTTTAGGGGGAAGATAAATGAGGATCTAAGCACATTTTTGTTTGAATTTGATGTTTTATGTAGAAGCAGTGACTACAATAGGGATGCTCATAAGCTCAAGTTATTTTCTACAACATTAAAGGATGCAGATCTAAGATGGTTTATGGTACTTGGAAGAGATGCAATCTCCACATGGGATGAAATAAATGACAAATTTCTAGGCAAATACCAAGATTATTGCACTAGAAGGAATTTCAAAAGAGTTAATATATTCAGATTATAATAGGAGGAGGATGAATTTTTGGAGGATTGTCTAGAGTGATTTATGTTTAGTCTTCAAAAATCCAAGTAGACTACATTGGATAAATATTCCATTAAACTCATATTCCTAAAAGGAGTAAGAGAAGATTTCTTAGAAGCACTAGACCTCATGTGTGGAGGATATGGTTCAACTTTTTCATTTGATGAACTCCACCCATTATGAAAAAACTATTTGAGATCCATGTTGCATAAAACCCATAGTAGAAAGGTACTTCTTGTAACCATTAACATAATCTATAAAAATGAGGCAAGGAATCTACTGTAGGACATTATAAGACACATGGTCACCTAGTTGGATACATTGCATACAAGGCAAAAATAAGAAGAAATGGAGCAAGCCATGGCAGTCTAATACCCATAATATAGGAAGAATAAAGTTGACTATAAATGCCATTCTATTAAATTCAAATTAGTCATCATAACTAAGGAAAGTCTTGAGACTATAGAGCTACATGCAATAGGAGGTGATATTAATAAGATATTCTACATATTACAATGTAGACAATGGCCACCTAGATCATAATTTATAGGTATGCCATTAAATTCTTCTTTTTCCATAGATCAAATTTACAACACTTCTAATTTTAGCTTAGGTTATTGGCCAAACATGCCCTGGTCACAAAACCAATAATGGAAATTTCCCTAGAGCTAGTCTTGGATCACTCCCAATTGGATGCAATCTCAAAATCAATCCTAGGAGTCTCAACTGACCACCTAGCCTTGGCCATACCCCTCCAATATTTTCCATCAACCATGGAAAAATAACTAGAACCCATGATATCAATAACAATAATTAAAACTACCGCAACAATAATATTTGATGTCAAATACTCAAACACCTAACAGACCAATGCAACTACCTACCCAACCAGTACTCAATCCATCCAATAAGTTGGTTAAAACAACATAATCCACAAAAATAATGTAATATCCAACATATAATTTGGATATTAATGACCCACACCTTTGCTTAGGATGAATTATTTTACAACCCACCTCACCGATGATCACAGAACATATTGAAAAACTTCTGGATACTCATACTAATCCACTTCTATCCATCACCTCTCTTGAGTCAAAGTAACCTAAAAAATAGAAGGAACCTTATCATCCTCCATTTCCTAAGAGATTGAGTATCAAATGACCTAATCTAGAGCCAATTGTTGACCTTTTAAACCAATTGAAAAATATGTATCAAGATTCTACTCTTTTAGGCTATAAAATATGTCATAAAATACACTAGAGTTATTAAATAACCATGCTTAAAAAATAAAGAAGGAATAAGAAGGATCCCAAGACAATACATGTCCTTGGTCATCTTGTAGATATTATGTTAGGAAATATAGCAAAACCCAAATACTTTAATCTTGGTAGTCTAGTAGTCAAGGTTCATATCCACAACCAACCCATCCCTAATATATTGATATATTTAAGAGCATCTATTAATGTTATGACCATGGAAACCAAGCAAAAATTAGGACTTACAACTCTACATCCTATGCCTACTATCTTACAAATGGCTGATAGGTCAACTATTAAACCAAAGGGAATTATAGAAGACCTCATCATTACCATCAATTCATGGAAATATCTAGAAAAATTTATCATCTTACAACCAAATAGAATTTTAGGAGATTACCCTTTGATATTAGTCCAACCTTGGTTGGATATTATTAATTCTTACATTAGATGCAAGTCTGGTAAAATTCTCATTTCTAATGGTAGTGATGCCAAGAAATTGGTTCTCTACCCTCTAGCCCAACTTCCCATGATAATGAATCACCTTGGGTGGATGAGCTTGATGAGGTAGTCTCTTTGTAGACATTATGCAAACATACCCATAATCTACCTTTACAAGAGAAAGATGAGGATATTGTCCTTTCCAATATCCTAAAAAAAACCTATAGGAGAGATCTTGTAGACACAAATACTTTGAAATGTATACCCTGTCATCTTCTAAATAAATTTCTTGAGACTAGCCTAGATGACACTTTAAAATACATCACAACATTCCACCAATTACTTCCTCATCAATGAAACTATGCTCTTTTACTAGATAACATTGAGACAATGATTTTTGTATCCAAGCAAGTGGACATTCTATGAAGAAAAATCCTAAATATCAATAAATCCTTGACACCTCAATAATAAAACCAACTACTTGTAGTACTTCAACAACATAAAATAACATTTGCATGGGATTATCATGATATGATAGGGATTCCTCTAGACTTATGCATGTACCATATCTACATCAAGGAGGAATGTAAGTGTGTTCACCAACCCCAAAGATGAATGGATCCTGCAGTTAAAGACATTCTTAAAAATGAGTTGTATAAACTCTTGGATGTAGGGTTTATCTACCCCATTTTTGATAGTCAGTGGGTATCCCCCTTAGTGATTATGCCTAAAAAAGGAGGGAAAGGGCATATTTGCTTAGACTATAGATAATTAAATGCATCTACTAGGAAGGATCATTTCCCCCTACCATTTATTGACAAATTTCTTGATACATTAGTAGGGAAGAAGTAATTTTGCTTCCTTGATAGATTCATTGGTTATAACCAAATAAGGATAACAATTGAGAATCAAGATAAAACCAATTTCACGTATCCTTGGTGAACATATGCATATGTAGTACTACCATTTGACCTTTGCAATTCCCCATCCACATTTTGAAGGATTGCCTTGAGCATATTCTCTGATCTTTCACATGACTATGTGGAAATATACATGGATGACTTCACCATCTATTGGTGGACATTTGAAGAATCTTTTTCTAGCCTTGAGAAAGTCCTGTAGTGATTCTAAGATCACCAACTATCCTTAAGCCATGAGAAGTATTACATGCTAATTACTGAAGGAATTATGATAAGATATCACATTTCACTTGTAGGTATCAAGGTAGACCTAAGCAAAATTAACATCATCGAATAATTACGTAAACCAAAGAAGCAAAAGGATGTAAGAAGCTTTCTAGGACATTCTATTTATTACATGAGGTTCATCAAATATTTCAATAAGATTTTTCTTCCATTGTCTATTTTATTGACCAAAGATGATGAATTTCTATGGACTGATGATTGCCAATTAAATTTTCATCAACTCAAGGACCTTCTCATAACAACCCTTGTTTTGAGGGGGCATGATTGGAAGAAACCTTTTCATATCCACATAGATTCCTATGACACCCCTTAGGGGCTATACTTGGCTAAAAATATAAGTCTTTGAGCTATGCTATAGACTATTTTATTAACAAGAATATTCAAGGGGATGGGGTCAACTACACTATAATAGAGAAATAATTTCTTGTGGTATTGTTTGCTATTAACAAATTCAAGCACTACATTATGGGCTACCAAGTATTCATCCACATGGATCATAAAACAATTAGGTATTTAATGAACAAACCTTTTGTAACTAGTAGGATAATTAGATGGTTGTTTTTGCTATAAGAATTTGACATTACCATTATGGACAGACTAGGTAAGGATAATGTAGTTGCTGATTTTTTATCTTAGTTACAAAATGATGAACAAAGTCCTATTATTTATGATTCATTTCCTGATGAGCACCTATTTTCACTAACCATTTAGTCCCCTTAGTTTACTAACATTACTATCTTTTTTCAGGATCATTACCTCAACACTTTTCACCAAAGGAAATATAACATTTGATTTAAAATAATAGACACTATTCATGGATTTTAGGATATCTCTTTGTCAATGGTTCAGATTCAGTTATGCATAGGTGTGTACAAGAGGATAAGGCCTATGACATTATCTGAACATGTCATGATGAGCCATATGGAGTTTATTTTATTATAAAGAGGGCTGCTATGAAGATACTTACTGTAGGATACTACTATCCTTCCTTGCATAAGTATGCCATGATGTATACTCACTGATATGATAAATGTCAGTATATGGGGAAACCCACATGATTTGATGAAATGAAATTATAGCCACAACTCATTCTTGAACCTTTTGAAAAATGGGGGCTTGATTTTTTGGGCCCTAGAGATCCTAAATCTAGTAACAAAGAATATATACTGGTATGCACTGATTATGTCACAAAATGGGATGAGGTCAAGGCCTTAACACATGCCTGTGATAAAAAAGTGGTTTAGTTTTTATATGAAGAGATATTCTACCATTATTTAGTGCCAAGAGAGCTGGTCATGGATCAAGGACCATAGTTTACATCAGATCTCATTATTACCTTGTTAAAAGAGTACGAAATTAGGCACAAGAAACCCACTCCTTATCACTTGTAGTCAAATGGCTAAGTGGAAGTCATAAACAAAGAGATGGATAATATCCTTAATAAGACTATCATATTTCATAGGAAAGATTAATCCTCTCATCTTCCATAAGTATTCTGGGCTTATAGGATCACTTGGAAAACCACAACTAGGTTCACTCCTTATTAACTAGTTTATGGTAAGAAGCCTATTTTACCCATTAAATTTGAACACAAAACATTGAGGACAACACTTTAGTTCAGCTTAGATCTATCCGAAACTCAACAAGACCATATCATGTAGCTAAATGCATTAGATGAACTTAGGAAATAAACACTTCATCACCCTAGATTTGTACTTAAATAATAAATTGGTTGACATGACAAAAATATCAAAACTAAAAGTTTCCAACCTAGTAATTAGGTACTAATTTTTTATTATAAATTAAAAGATCATAAGGCTAATATTCAGTCCAAATGGCTTAGGCCTTATGAAATTGAGTAAGTCTTTGATAATGGTGTTGTGAAGCTCATGACCATTGACCTTGTTTGGTTTTGACTACTTATTAATAGCCACAGGCTCATGCATTACATGATTCCCTTTTCCAAGGAGACTCTTACTCATCAAATTATTGAGGATGAACATACATCTCTCTCTCATGAAAAATATCATCACATTCCCACTAAAGAAGGGTATATTTTTCAACCCTTATCTAACATTTTTTCATGAATAATAGGTTCCTTTAGCCACATATAAATCATACACAATGACTTGGTAGAGGTTGAATAAAATTCTGACTCTTGGGTTACTTCAATCCCAACTGAGTTAGGAGCAAAAAATGTGTTAAAAAAAAAAAAAATCAACAATTAAAACCTTTGCGCATTGTTGACAGTTGTTGGTATGAAAACCAATTTACTGGCTGACCAACATCTGTATAAAAAAATAAAAAAATCATAAATATCCAAAATATCTAGTAATAAAATTTTGTATTTCCATATTTTTTCTTGTAGATTCATTATCCAAGATCATAAATCACTTATCTTGTTGTTATAGGATGAATTCTTGTCCCTATAGGATGAACTCATGTTACTACAAGATGCATTTTGTTTTTGTAGGGTCATTTCAGCTACTACATGATGCATTTTTCCTTATGAAAATAGCTGATGGATGCTTCCAACTTACTTCACATCTTCCAATAACCTCCATGTAATAAATCTTAAATATGCCAATTATAAAATAAGGAATGAACCATTCCTTGTTTCCTTCATAAAACATTCACATTATTTCTTCATCCTTACATAGATCCCTACAGGCACTCCAATGATTATCCTAGGTCACTTTAAAACATCCTTGACACTCATACATGATTATTTTTACTCACTGCATATTACATAATTTAATTATTATTTCATTATAGTTATTTAATGATATCATTATCCTATTCATTATTTCTTTGGGCTAATCTCGAAGTAATCTTTTAACCTATTTATCAATATGACCATTATCCCCTTCTACCACCAAATTTATCTCCCATCTGTGTGAATGTTCTCTTCAAATGTACCACTTGTATGTCCCTTGTGGACAAGTGACCATATTAAGTTGGAGGGGATTTTCCACATTTATCTATACATTTCCTTTCCAAAACCCAAGTGAATAATTCTAGGACTCCTCTTTTTGAAGCCACAACCATCACCACCATTTTAACTCTCTACTACAGAATGCAAACTCTACATAAAAACTTTATCATGTAACCATGGGAAGAGATTTTATCAAGCATGAACCGACCAACCTTGCTCCTCTGATAGAAAAACTAGACACCATGTCCTTGTATCAAAATGTAGGATGGTTCACATAATTTGAAAAGGTAAATGTCTTCAACCATGAAATTGTAGAGGAATTTTCTTGATCATTATATAATAATTTGGCAATAGTCAAAAGTATGAAGATCAAATTGAATGAGATAGTAATTAGTAAGGTAACTAGATTACCCCTAACAAGAGAATTATGGATAGAAAAATTTGATATAGATTCAAAAAGATAAACAATATGCAAAGGAAATGAGAAATGAGAAATTAGAAACCTCCCATCAAGGAAATACACATTTATCCTTGTCAAATAGATGGGCAAGATCAATTATCTTCATTTTTCGGTATTTTACCTATGAAGGATGATATTCTATGTTGCATAGAGTGCATTTCAAGTTCATGAACCATATACAACATGGGATTTTGATAAATGTCCCTAATTTCCTATTAAATTTACTCATAAAGATGGATACTACATTTCAAAAATATAACCCTAAATATCTCTCCCATCATTGCCTAATTCAGATGATTGTACAAGATTGTTTGCATAGAACTAGGCCCAATTTAAGTTGGGAAGATTTTCTTCAGCTGCTTGTACTTATAGAAAGTAGTTATGAGGAAGAAGGTAGTAGAGAGGTAGGATATGATGGGTTGTAAGTATTAGTAGAAGCAAAAGAAGAAGAAATGGGAATAGAATAAACTCCTTTAGAAAAAAAATAACCTTTATAAGAGGACCTTCCTCTAGATACACAAGAACTTGCAAAAGTGGATCTTCCTACAGTTACACAAGAACCTTCAGGGGAAAGAGTCATGTAGTAGAACCTTCAGCTAGAAAGGAGACCCTAAAGATAAAAAATAAACTAATCCTCCAATCTAATTATTAGACATCTAAAAAAATAATTCCTCATGTAGTCAAGGCCCCTAAAAAGGCCAAGGTTATAATAGTTCCATGTAGATCCCACTGATTAAGAGGTAAGGTAAGACGAAGGCCAGTAACTAATTTCCTTGTAGTTATAAAACATAGTGAGGAGTCATAGAAAGAACAAACTAATATTTGTTAACTAGCAGTGAGGAAACATCTATTACTTCCAGTATTGAAGAAATAGAGCTAGATGTTGGAGAAGAGTGTTCCCAAGAAGAGGATATATAGAGACACATGGAAATAATGCAATAATAATATGTCCTTGTACCTTTGTAAGATGAATTTCCTAGCTTGGAGTAAGTTATTCATGAAATTGAGTAGTTAAGAAGGAAGCTACAACGTCAACCTAGAAATGGTTTAAATACATTGGCTTTAATAGATTCACACTTATAGCCATCTATAGATACCCATCCTGTATCTAGTACCTCCCACCATTCTAAAATGTAAATGCCATAATCAGTCTCCACAACTACTCAAATAGAAATGTATAGTCCCTCATGTTCCATATCCTCTAACATGATGGAAAATATATAGAAATGGTTTGATAAATTTATGAATTTAAAATAAGAGAATATGAAATTAAATAAATAATCCAAAGTCAGAGAAGAAAAGATCACCAAACTACGTAGTAAGATTGAGGACATGGCTAGTATTACCCAGGTATTCCTTGATTTCAAACCTCCTACCAAAGTATCTTCAGTTTACTTAGAATAGTGGCATGAATTCAAGTTTATGAGAATTTATTATGATTTATCTTATGAAATATTGGAACCACTATCTTTATTTTAAATATATAGTGAAATTTCAACTAAAGTAAAAGCTTAATTATGTGATTTTTATATTCATGACTATGTTATGTCCCATCATAGAGAATGGAATCCAAATTTTCATGTAGGGGATGTCCTTTTAAAATTATTTTTAGCATATTTGTTTAATGACCATAGAAGAGGTCAAGAAAAGGTCCCTATACCTTTGTAAGATGAATTTCCTACCTTGCAACAAGCTCTTCAAGAAATTGAGTGGTTGAGAAGGAAGCTACAGGGTCAACCTGTAAATAATTTAGGTACATTAGCTATAACAACTTCATAGTTGCATCCACCTATAGAGACCCATCCTACAGCTAGTACCTCCTAACATCCTAGAGCTGAAATGCCATAAGCAGTCTCCACAACTACTTAAAGAAAAAGCTATAGTCCCTCATTTTCCATATCCTCTAGCATGATGGAAAATATTGAAAAATGGTTTGAGAAATTTAGGAATTTGAAAGAAGATAATGTATAACAATAAATTTATATTTGGTTCATCCTCCTTTATGACCAATAAATTAAAGAAAGAATCCAAAGTCAGAGAAAAAAATATCACCAAACTATAGAGTAAGATTGAAGACATGGTCAATATTACCTAGGCACTCCTTGATTTTAGACCTCTTACCAAAGTATATTCAAATTACTTAGAATAATAGTGGCATAAATTTAGGTTTATGAGAATTTATTGTGATTTATCTTATGAAATAATAGACCCACTATCTTTCTTTCAAATATATAGTGAAAGTTCAACTGAAGTACAAGCTCAATTATGCAAAATTTATATTCATGACTATGTTGTGACCCACAATAGAGAATTTAATCCCAATTTGTATGTAGGGGATGTCCTTTTAAAAGCATTTTCAACACATTTTATTAATGAGCATAGAAGAGGTCAAGAGCTAGCCAATTACAAAGAAAAAGATAATGAAAGTAAATTGGTCATAATAAGTGAATCAAGAGAACTTGAGGTTGTGATGAAATACTGGGATAATATCATAAAAAGGCATAATGTTCAGTCTTGGTTTATGAGTAACAATGAAGAAACCCTAGTTTTTTACTTAGGATTGAGAGCCTTCATTAGCCCAACAACATAACAATCTTATTTGGAAGGAACTCACTCATGAGTTGAATAAAAAGGAACCATATTCCCCTTATACTCTGAAGGCATATTTTGATAGAGTACAAAGGTATATCATGATTGTAGGGGAATTAGGAGAAAAAATATTGGCCATAATGTTTCAACCTCCCTTGTTCTAGTATTCTATACTAGATTGACAAGGAAGGATTCCATTTAATAAAGTAAGAGAAGTCAAAATATGGCAGCAATATGAACAAAGGAGAGGTTTTTATGAGCATCTGCCTAGTGGTGTTGTTGACCCTATAGATTTCAGAGCCATCTATGAATTTGAAATGAATGTTGGTTGTGTTGGTTGAATATTTTGTCGATCAGGGTACTGATAAACAAAATAGGTATGATCAGCCAAAGTAGGAAGATTAGTCATCCAAATGTGTAGGTTTACCACATCAGAAGGGGACTGATCCCTCCTCTCATCAAGGGGAGGTTCCTTATAGGTATGATATATATATATATATATATATATATATATATATATATATATATATATATATATATATAAACAGAAAATAATACTCAAGGGTAGGACAAACCATCCATCTCTCTTTCTTCAGAGATGATGTGTGCAAATCAAAGGAAAAACTCAAGGGAAATGACAGACAACACTCCTCTTCTTTCAGAAGTACTATTTAGCAAACCACAAGAATACTCCTGGTAGTAACAAAAAAATGTAACAAAGGTTGTAATAACTAGCAAATTGAGATGCAGCACAAAGTCTCCACTTGAATTTCTCAAGAGTAAGATACGAAGGACAATGAGGGCACAAAGTCGTCCCAAGGTCCTTTACATAGAAATGAAAAGAAAACACACTAAAGGCAATTATGGGGGCACAAAGTCTCTCCAAAGTTGACTCTTCAGGACACCTTCCTAACTTCTATCACTAATTTTGCTTGTTGAATTAAAGGAACAAAAGATATATTAAGGAAAAAGACATAAGAATAGTTTCCTCAACAACAAAGATATCATAGCACAAAGTTTGAAAAATCACTTGCTTTCTTATTCCAATAAAAAAATATGATCAACAAATTGAGCTCAAAGTCTCAAAAATGCCTTTCAATTTGGGTAGAGTTTCATTCTGATTGTCAAAAAGAGATCCATTTACAATAGAAGAGAGACCCTTATATAACATCTTCAAGAAGGACTCAGGAACAGTAACACATCATGTTGCATTGGAATCTATTAAGAAGATAGGCTAGAACTTAGGGGTGTTTACCCATTTGATTTTATCAATGTAGAGAAACAAGTCATGCTATTGAAAGTTTGTAACTTTCAATGTCCACCTGACAATCTGATCCTACCTTCATCGTTCCTCCTTTTCTAATTAATTGAATTGGGTCCTAGATTCAATTTGCTGTTATGTTCCTTTCTCACTTTCTACTGGTCTTGGCCTTAAAGCCTATGAATGCATTTAGTTCTATAGATTCAAAGGATCAATGGCTATTTTATGAGCTTTCAAATTGACGTTCGCATGCCCGTCACTATGTTTTCAACAACTAATTCACTGTCTTGAATTTGACGTCTTCGGGCGCGTCACCCCTTAGTCCTTCTTTGGATTTTCTATTTAGCACTTTCTTGGAAAGAAATTGCCCTTTTGGGCCTTAAGAAATGATCCAATTTGGGTTGAGAAGAGCCCTCTGCAAAGGTATCTGCCCTTTGAGCAGTCTTGAGATGGCCTTCGGGCTTCTTTATTCTAGCGGGTCGCTAGATTCTTCCTTTGGATTTCTCATTTTATATCTTCCTAAAGGGAAGATGATCCTTCACCTTTGGGGAAATGTCTTTCAATTTGGCAGCCTTTTCCTTAGCGGACTATCTCCCAGCCTTTCTCTGCGGGTATTTTTCCGCAGACAAAAAGTCCATGGAAATTTCCCATAGATAAAAAGTCTGTGGAATTGTTCCATTTTAAATATCCATGAATTCCTTTGGGATTTATTCTCGTGACTTCTCTAAATTCTTTCATACTTTTTGTCTGAAGGAATTCCTTCGGACAAAAGTCTGAAAGAATTATGATTGTTTGCCTTAAACAAATTTTTTGAAAGAATTTACCTTTGTGGCCTTCTTCAAAAATAACCCTTCTGAAGGGTGTTTTTTGTTGACCAAGTACCCTCCACAAGGGCACTTGTCCTTTGGGAGGCTTCTTTGAACTTTTTGAGTGAACCACTTGGTTGAACCAAGCTGTTGAACCATTTGATTAAACCAAATGTTGAACCACTTTGTTGAACCAGGCTTTGAACCAAAATGGTTCAAGCTGATGAACCAATTGAATGAACCAAGCCTTTGAACCATTTGTTTGAACCAACCGTTGAACCAATTTTTGGTTCAACGATTTAAAGGAAGCCTTGAACTGACTAACGAACCATTTGATTGAACCAAAGGATGAACCAAAGCATTGAAACAAAGTGGATGAACCACCTGAGTGAAATAAAGCATTGAACTACTTGGTTGAACCAAGCCATTGAACCATTCCTTTGATTGAACCCACCATTGAACCAAAAGAATTGAACCTTTTAAACTTTGAACTCGTTGAACCTTTGAACTAAAGTGGTTTAATGGTTCAACGGTTCAAGCCTTATTTGCTTAGATGCTTACCAATGGAGATTTTTTATTGAACCAAGGCATTGAACCAACCCCAAAAATGACCAAGTGTTAAAAACTAATTCTTTTGGTTGAACCCACCTGCAGAAGCCTTTGAACATGTAGAAATGAACCTGCTTGCAGAGTTTGTAGAAACCAAGTCCGTATTTTTTTCTAACCTTGAAAGAGTCCATAGATTTCAACCTATGAACACTGTTGAACTTGGCCTGCAGAGTCCGTAGATTTTCTTTTCTTGCAGAGTCCATAGATTCAAGCCTGCAGAGTCCATAGATTCAAGCCTGCAAAGTTCGTAGATTTTTTAGAAGCTTGAAAAATGAGGAATTTGAATGCCCAGGACAAATTTTGAAAAGGGAAGAGACAATTTTGGTCTCTAAGACCAAAATAGTTCAAATTTTGTTCCAAAAAATGAGTGATATTTTTCGGGGACAATAGGTTGCTTAGGGATAAACAAAATCTTAAGTTGGGGGGTGTGATGAGATCCATAAATGGCATGCTTTGTGTATCCCTTTGCCTACATATAACCTTCCATTTTGTCATTATTTTGACTAATGCCTTATATATATTTATTATAAATAGAAATAATACATGAATAGAATTATATTACAACATATATTTGGGTAATTGGATTCTTGTCTTGTAAATTATAGTATAAATAATTATATTTTATTTTATTGTTTCTTTTTATCTAAATGTACTAAATACGTTTATGAGAAATAGGTATATTCCTAGAAATAGTTGATTGTACATCCTGTAACAAAAGGAATTTATGGCGTAACATCTTACAACCAATTAGTCTTAGACATCAAAAATAGATTCCAAAGGGATAACTATTCTATAAATAGATCTGGAATAATTTGTAACAACTATGTATGGAAAAAGTTGATGAAACCAAGGCAAGGATATATGGTTGGGCTCAAAGTCGAGCATTCTATCTAGGGAATGTAATATGTTAAATAAATGTAACCACCTCTATTATATATTCAATAACAAATTTGTTTGGAATAGTCAGTCAGTAGTGAGAAATAATATTGTAAGTTATGTAGCAATATTTAATTGCTACATGTCATATTTGTAAAAGTAGCATTTTGTGTTAAAAGCTATTTTGTGTTAAGAAAAGGATCAAAGTTCAATCCTGAATTAGGAAGGGTCCCATTTGGATGTCTTGATACAAATATCTACCTTGTTAGTTAGATAAGTATTTTATTTAATATTGTATTAACAAGTTGATTTCTATATGTTTACTGGTCTTTATTTTAATTTGTGTGATCTAATTAAGGAAGCTTCCAAAATAAAAATTCATATGTTGTTGTTTCATTTCATGCAAGTTTGTTTCCTTTTATGAAATTTATTCCTTTACTACAATTCTTAGATGACAATTGGAATAAGAATAAATTTAGGAAGCCAAGTTTGCACATACTATGAAGTCATCCTATCAAGCCTAAATGCCATCAAGTTTGACAATTAATGAAGTAGAAGGTTCAGGTTGTCAATAACTACCCTTAATCATGAGAATTCAAGTGATGTCTATTGAAGGGTGCATTTGATGATTTTCACATAGATTCCTATGAGTTTATCATTGAAATATTCAATACACCATAATTAAAACATATCATCCATTCATAATCCCTTTAGTTCTAAAGTTTCTAGTTTAGTATGAAAATACTAAACTAAGCATTCTAGTGATAAGTACTACTTCTAGTATAATGTAAGTTAATAGGGAAAATTTATCCAAATATATGGGTTTAATTTTCAAACCAATGATCCAATGTAACCCCTATACTTAGAGTTTTAGGATTCCAATCCACTTATAATAACTAGTATTCATTCCATTTGCTCTTAATAAAATTGTGATTTTTGTTTTAGTCCTTTTAACATTTTATGGTTACTATTTGGCAATAAATATACTCATTTCCCCATTTATACATTCAAATTCATAAAAAAAATTCAGAAAATGATATACATATTCTTATTCCTATTCACACACTCTCTCTTGTAATTTCTTATTTTAAATATTTTTTTCTTATACTCTTAGTAATTAAAAAATATTAGTCTTTACAATTCTAGTAAGGAAAATAAAACATAAATATATACATTCATATATTATGGAGGCTATACATTCATTGTAGAGAATTAACCTTAGATTCATATCACAAATATAATATACTTTAGTTACGCCTGGTTTTGCAAAACTTTTTTGATCTTTTTATATGAAGACAACATGACATACATGAAAAAATATACCTTCTTGTAAATGGACAATGACATTATCAATTCAAATAATTTGAAGATTTCCATTGGTTTATTTTTTGTGTATATTTAATTGTTACATATCCAAATGAATCACAAGAGAGTAGTTTTGTTTAAATGCTATCAACTAAGATGAAATTTTTAAATAACTAAATGTACTTATAGATAAATTGGATTTAGATTCATGCTCTGAGATCTATTATCACACATACTAAATGGTAGGCTCATAATAATTAATCACAAAAATTTCCATGGTGAAATAACTATCAATGATTAAAATAAATAGAGCTCAAACTAAGTCTCAAATTTGTCATAAATAGTCTATAGGTGATACTATAATGATACAATGTACAATGCCACTAATATCAATTACTGCTCATGTTTCGATGTTTGATAACATACAATATATATTCTAAGATAACATATTTATAAATATTTTAAGTTGTTCAAAACTATATGGATTGGTATCAATAAGAGCAAGACAAAATTATCTTTTTTCTATAAAATCACATATTTAACAAAACTTGGAATGTTCCTAAAATAATCACAACATATAAACTAAATTTATAATGTGGAGATCATAATATACCAAAATCAATCATTTTTTTACAAAATTTTAAAATTTAATTCAAACCTACAATCAATGGAGAAGTTTTCTTTGAGATTAGATTGTTATGATAAAGTATACTTTACCTTCCTAAAATACATCTTGATGAATCCACTAAACCACTCCTCAACAATTTGATGGTTTTTATAGAATATTATGGGATTGAAAAAGATAGAGTAAACTATCACTTTATAGAAATTATAAAATAATGAATATTTTAATTAACTGTTAAAACTTGATCTTAGATTAAACAAAATTTTGTTAAATTTAAAATGCATAAATTCTTCTACCATGATAGGTTCTCACATACTTATTTTACATGGATAAAACTGAAAAAACTTTAATTTTTGAATAATGATTATTTTTTTCATTCATAAAATTCCAATATTATTATTCTACAATATTATCTCATAATTGAAATGAACTTCCTCCTATATCTTCCATTGTTTTAGATTAAGGTAAAAATAGGTTTTGAAGGGGCCCCGAGACCCTATACATCAAAAGAGAGATAAACCTTTAAGCACAACCAGGGTACACAAATAACCTGAAATTGGAAAAAGCAAAACCGGGTTAAACATGAACCTAAAAATAGTAGGAAAGTACAGAAAAAACTGCTGGCAAGACACAAAATGGAGAGTCAACAGATGAGATCAACACCCTGCAAAACCTCCCAACCAACAGAGGTTTTTAATTTTTATTATTTTTATTACAAGACCAAAGTTTCATATCTAGAGGGGGGATCAAGGGCTTAGACTTCTTCCTCTTAACAGCTGTCCAACCATCCTCTAACTTAGCTACCTCTGTAACCCAATCCTCAGAAGGCAATGATCCATGAAGCCCAAGGGACACAGATGCCTCAGCAAAATCCTTATGAAAACCAGACAAAGTCTGGCTCCTAGGGGATTCCATCAGAATCGGGGAAGAGACCACAACCTCCTCAATAACTGGCTCAAAAAGATCACATAACCCTATCTCCATAGGAACTTCAACAGAATCTTTCACCAATGAATTCTCCCTATCCATCGGCTCAGAATGGATACTATTTTCATTCTCATTCTCTGAATCAGCCAAAGCTTCCCCAAGTTGTTTAACTATGTAATGTTCTGAGGAAGCTTCAAACCATGAAGAAGGTGGTCGTCTGGATTTAGATTTCCCCACTGTACAACAAGCAGCCACGTGACCCATCAGGTGACACTTTCTGCACCGAAAAGGTAAACCTTCAAAATCCAACATTTGTGTCCAAGAACCCCTTGGGGAGTCCAGACAAATCGCCTCAGGAAGGCCCTTAGAAACATCCACCTCAACCATAAGACGTGCACAGGTCGAATGGTAAAAAACCAAAGTATCTTCATCCACAAATAAAAACTCTCCTGTAGCATTACTGATGGATTTAAAAACTGATTCCTGCCAGAGATGTATTGGTAAATTAGGGAGCCGAACCTAGATAGGGAGCTTGTTGAAGGTTTTCATGAGAGGATTAAAATCCATATGCCACTGTTTGGCCATGTGAGGGTATTTACCCTGCCATAAAAAATTACTGTTGGACAAAATAATCCTCCTGTCCTTGGAGTTTTGGAATAAAGCTATAAAAAACCCTTTAACACATGGGTAGATTTCAACATTTTCATCAATAAGTGGCAACCAGGTCTTAGAGATCTAGCCATTGTTATAAGGGAATGCCAACATTAGTATTAGGTGCAACTAGATACAATTTTTTTATTTTATCATGTTAGATAAGTATTTATCTTAACATTTTACTAGTAAAATGAAAAGATAGAGTATGACCTACATTATACAATGCAAACATGTAAGAGTAAACACCCTGTTGATGGGTGATTTGTATACCAACATACGAGTCTCTCACCCTCTAGTTTTATAACTATTGGAATGAGTCTACAACATGCATTGCAGACATTTGGATTTATAGATAGCCACATGGTGGAATAGAAGATAGAGTGATATAGAATATCTTTATATTTTTAGATGTATGCATTTGAGTAATAACATTAAGAAATAATTATGTAGGTGAGGGATGAATTATACATATTCGTAACTACACTAATGTGACACATCAAATATTAAGAAATGCAAAAGGGAGGGATAAGGTAGGGTAGGAAAGAAAAGTGTCATATTGTAAAATGGGATCATGAAGACAATGTTAGTTTCTATTGTTAGTGGATTAAACTAAAAAAAACCAATCACAACTAAAATTCAAAGCCTAAGTACTAGGGAAAACAAGGATAATAAAATAAATAAATTTACTAATGGAAGACAAAAACACCATTTACCTTCATAGAGTGACTCCATCTTGCGATCAACGTGAAAGAAGGCTTGAGCTCAGTATTATGAATAAATGGTATTTGATAATCCTAATAATTTATGGGTAGCACCTCCCATTATCACTTGGAAATTGAATATTGGCTTGTGTTGACAATGAATCTTTATATCAATATTTTGGTATTATTTGTTTGCACACAAAAGCTTGGTTAAGAATGGTCATGGCACTTGCATTTAAAGGTTTTCAACTAACTCAAACTCATGTGTGGTTAGGCTAGGGTTAATGTTGGGAGTCAAAATTCAATTAATTATGGCTTTATTTATGCATTTATGGAGTCATGGCTCAAAATTTCTATTTTTATGGCATTTATGTTGATATTTTTAAATTATTGACTTTAAGGATGATGAGATCATCATGACCTCATATTTATTATTATTTTTTAAAATTACATATTTATTAATTCAACATGTATTTTTCACTTAACCATTTAATTTTATTTACTTGTTTAATTAATTATTCTTAGTCTTTTGGTCATTTTAAGAATTGGGTTAAGTGCCTCTCTTAATTGGTCAAAAATGTCAATTTGTTTGGTCACAAGCTAGTTGGGAATGAATTAGAGAGAAGTTATCTTTGTATATAGGGTGTTTCCACAAATATGGATGCCTTGATGCAATTATAGAAACTTACATTCAATGTATAGATGAATTTGGGATGTACAAGTGATTTCTAGGCTCAATTTACATAGTTTTCTAGAAATTGATTTGAAGTCCGTTTAGACATGAAAGTGGATTAAAAGGAGTGTCTAAATTTTACCCCTATTTGATCAGGTGTTTCAAGACACAAGCACACTAATGTCTTCTCAAATAATTAAAAATTCATTATGTTGAAAATTTTAATGCTTGAAAAGTGATGTATTGACAATCGTAGGTTGTTACAAGCCAACAATCATAGGTTGATGCCCTAAAGGATGGTTGATAAGCCATAGATACCCCATAAAGGAGTAAATGGAAATTAATGTCTATAAAAGGCCATAAAAAAGAGTAAAACAACATGGACTAATGGTCTAAATAAGGATTTGCATAAACAAGGTGGTTTTAATCCTTGGTACAGTGAGTTTGCCCTAGTAGGGCAGATTTAAGTGTGATTGGTAAATTTTTCCCTACTAGGGTAGTTATGATCAATGATTGATATAAATAATTTTTCCCATTATGGAAAATTGGTAAAGGGATCTCACATAATAAACCTATAATATGGATTAACAACGAGCTGACACATGGGAAAATTATGAATCTAGGGCACCTGATAGTACATAGATGCACATCTTAACTAGAAGGGATTAATATGTATTATGGAATGGGCTTATATGTTTTTATGTGTTGTTTGGGTAGGTTTATTATTAATAAGAGGAGATACCACTAGCACCATCGCTTGATAGATAATTTAGCCTAATTTTTGTTATAGCACCTGACATTATGCATCATAGTTATACACAAGCCATAATAACAATGGGTGTCATATGCATGGAAAAACTTAATTTAAACACAAATATAATCCACTTAGGCATGACATATGATAAATAAAATCCCAAGTGTAAATAAAATGTGATAAAATAAGTGGAGTGAATACAAATACTCACAACTCAAGTACAAGATATAATGAATCAAGACTTAAATGTAAACATAATGTAATAAAGCTATGGAAATCGAGGAGAAGGGAGGCACAAGAACACAATATAAATTCAAAAGGTTAGAAACTCAATCTAAAGTGGTAAGTTATAAGACTCAAGTGTAAACTAATTGTCCTTAGACACATAACACTCAAAATGAATAAATATAAGGCACTCAAATAAAGAGCGATAAAAAATAATCTATGACACAAATGCAATAAATAAACTATTCTAAGGCAAATGCAATAAACAAACTAATCTAAGTCAAATGAAATAAATAAACATAATACATAAAATCAATGAACTAATTACTAAGACCATTCATGCATGTGTAAGAGAAGTGTTATACTTTTCAAAAGGTTGCTCATAGGTTATATGGAACAATGGCATAAGAATGGGAAGGGGAAATATAAGAGTAAGGAATTTGTAGACAAGTTGAATCCAAATGCCGTGGGCTAATGGATGTTTCCTACATAGTCTAATGGACATGAGTTTCAACATAGAATTTAGGTTAAATTTAGCTCTTCTAGGATTTGGGATAGAATAAAATTAATGATAAGTAAATGATTTATTGTAGAGGAAAATAAGAATGAGCTCATAAAATGGTGAGAGCATGGGAAAAATGGAAGTGTTCATGATTGTTAGAATGTCAGACACATGAAATCATGAAACTACAATAGAGAGGTTTATGCTAAAACCACACTGAAAGATAAAAGGCAAGTGTGCATAAATGAAATAGGTTGGTAATTCATAGTGTTCACTAAGTCTAAGGCTTAAAACAAGAATGATCTTGTAAAATGATGAGAGCATTTAGATAATATGAATTGTAAAATATTAAGAGCATTTAGACAAATAAAGGACAAGGAATGGTCCATGAAACCCAAAAATAATTTTAATAACCAAGAATGGCCAAGCTGACTTAGGATGCCCCATGTATCCAAGTGTTACCTACATAGTTTTTATAGACCTTAGGCTGATGTAGTTCTCTTAAAAATGGGAGGGAATACAATTGAGAAATGGTAAATTCAAATGGAAATGTTCACGATGTGACCCATGTGAAAGATTTAGTTATATCTGTTGACTAGGAGATGCATGTCCTAAGTAGCACGGATACAAGCTAACTGGCCTAATGTTTGAGGATTGTTTAGGAGTTTACTGGTATATTTTCATGTTTTTCAATTTTTTAGATTTATCAAATCAATTGAGGATTATTAGATACATAATGTGTTAACTTGTAAAGTAGTGAGAGTGTGGCTTACATTTCTCTTAAAATGGTGAGAGTTTTGAAATAGATTATTTGTAAAATAATGAGTGTTGGAATAGATTACTTGCAAAATATTATGAATGTGAGAATAGATTGATAAAAAAACAAGAGCATGGGAATAAGGGTAGATGAGATGACCTCAAAAAACACTGGTTTCTACCTACATAATCCAAATGGACCTCAAGCTACTATATTTCACCATATAATAAGGAATATGACTAAGTATTAACAAGCTTTTGAATAGGCAAATAACATAGGTATTATGGTATAATGGCATATAAATGGCAATAGTGAAGGATGCAATTTCCATGCTCACTGTCATAATACTCATCAAGACAACCTCTTCAAAAAATGCATTAGATAATCCCAAGTCTAGATCACCTAATAAAATTACATCTACACCCAACCATTGATGCTACTTGATGTACCAATAGACTAGAACCAAGGTCAAAAGAGGGACATGAGATTAAAACTTGAGGTAAATATAAAAGGTATGATGAAAAATGCATATGGGATGGTACAATACCAAAGCTATATTCAAAACATAAAGTAAACTATACTCATAGACAATACCCTAGGTCACTTAAGAAAAAAATGCTTGAGGTGGATTATGTTCATTGGTTTGTCAAGGTTATCTTCTTTTGGAATTGCCAACATGTATGCCCCAGAACCATAGTTAGTGTTAATGATGTAGGGCCCTAACCAATTAGGCTTAAAATTTCCCTTTTTATTTGAGTACAATATCACCAAGCTCAAATTCTTTATGTCAAACATGCTTGCTATATTGACCATGTAACCAATTTTGGTATGCTTGAAGGCTATTCAAAACTATCATGCATTTTTTCATTTAGTAATTCTAGTTCCTTCAAGTGAGCTACTTTGTAATCCTCATCATCAAGGATATGCTTTTATGAAATTCTTAAAGAAGGCATCTTGACCTTGATAGGAAGAATGGCCTCAGTGCCTTAAACTAGGGAATAGGGTACGACTCTTGTTGGAGTGAAAAAATTGGTTCGATAAGCCTAGAGGGTGTAGAAAATTTATAAGTGCTAATCACAGATAACATCATTGATGATATTCTTAAAGATATTGATAATGGTTTTGTTAGATGACTCTACTTAGCCATTTCCTTATGGGTAATATTATATCTGGCAAAAAGGGATTTGATGCCCTTATAATTGAATGAACCTCTATTATCAAAAATAATGTCATAGGGGATACTATAGCAAAAAGTGAGGTAACTGAAAATGAATTTGGATATTTGTTTTCCTATCATGTAATTTAGGAGAATGGCCTACACCCACTTCATGAAGTAATATGTGGCATTAACAATATGTTTATGGCCATCTAAGGAGGTAGGGTTAATATTTACTATGAGGTCAAGTCCCCACATTGAAAATGACCATGGTATAATTAGTGGTTTGAGTGTTTGAGCTAGAGCATGTATCAAATTGACATGATTATAACATTGTACACACTTTTTAACATATAAAGCAACATCGGATTCCATGTTTGGCCAATAATAACTAGTACACAATAAATTTTTGGTAAGGATAACCCCACTATTTTTGGCCTCACAAACCATTTTGTGAACTTTCCTCAACGCTAATCTAGATTCTACCAAGGTAAAATAGTGAAGAAAAATTCCATCAAAGCTTATATGATATAGTGTAGGTATAATTAATGTATAATATGAGGCTTGGTGGATGACGGCTTTTATTTTTTTATGAGACAAGTTAGATGGAATGATTTGGTCATGAAGATAATCATATAATTCTACATACTAGTATAACTAGGACCAATAATATCAAAAGTCATCTCGACTATCGAAGGTTCATGGGATGGTGCTACAAGATTTTCAACAAGGAATTGATAATCTTTGGCCTTATCTATAATTTGTATCATAGATCTAATCATGTCCATGACACCTGCTATTTTGTTATTGGCTCGAGGTATTTGCTTGAACTAAAGATGAACAATTTATTGTTTGAGGATATCCACCATGTCTTTGTATAGCATGATCTTCTCATCCTTAATCTAAAATTGGTCTATAACCTGATTGATGAGAAGATAAGAATCTCACTAAACCAATAAATGTTGGATATTCCACTATACCACAAGATGAAATCCCATAATGAGTGCTTCATATTCAATTATGTTATTAGTATAGGGAAAGATGATACAAAATTACTTGGGAATGAGATACCATTAAGGGATGATAAATAAAAGTCCTAATCTTGATACATAAGACATGAAGGAACCATCAAAATAAAGTTTCCACTACTATTCTTCAGGAGTTGCTTCTGCTACAGTCATGATGGGCTGATATAAAAACCCAAATATGAGTGGTTTATTGTTAGGAGGAGGAACTTATATAAGTTCATTTACAAGTACCTATCTCCTAATGGAATTATAATTAACATAATCTCAAATTCAATAAGAAACATGATCCATTTAGCCATGTGGACCTATAAATCTATTTTTAATATTAGATTCTTGAGTGGATCTACTTTGGCTACCATGATGGTCTTATTGTTAAGCATGTATAAATAATATTTATCTATCAGTGTATAATTATGCTCATAAGTGACCAATGTGTGACTCAGGTAGTATACAACATGTTTCTTTCCCTACTCATCATGCTAGGCCAAATGTTTGCCCTTGACATTTTTAGTTGCAGATAAGTAGAGTAGTAATAAATTTTTTAGTGTAGGTGGTAATAGAACAAGTAGATTGGCCAACTATTATTTAAAGTGGTCAAAGGATTTATATAAATCAACATTACATGAAAAAGAGTTACCCTTCTTCAATAAATGGGTAAATGGATGGCATTTATCAATTAGTTATGAAATGAAGTACTTGATGGATTGTATCTTACCCTATAAATTATGGATCTAATAAAAAGTAAACAAAAGTGGCATGTTGATAATGGACTTAACATTGGCTATATAAACTTCATTTCCCCTATGAGAGATAATGAATCCCAATAGTTTTCTGGAAATGACATTAAAGATGTAATTTTTAGGGTTAGGCCTTACTTTGTACTCACAAAGGCATTCAAATATTTTGCACAATACCTATGGATGTCCTGCTATGGTCATCAATTTTCCCAAGATATCATCAACATAATCTTCAATAATACTATGCATAATTTAATGAAAAATAATAGTCATTGCATACTTCTATGTGGCACTGACATTTTTGAGGATGAAAGGAATTACTTGAAAACAAAACATTCCCCAAGGAATGGTGAAAATTATATTGTATTCATCTTCTAACATGATCTTGATCTGATTATACCTTGAGAAACCATCCATGAAAGAAAGAATCTCATATGTAGTTGTAGAGTCCATAATCATGTCAATATTTGTTAGAGGAAAGTCATCATTTGGGTAGGCCTTATTGATGTCACAAAAATCAGTAGATATTTTGATACCTTCTAGCTTCTTACTAACTAGCACAATATATAAGATCCACTTAGAATAGTAAATGGGATGAATACATCCCACCTCTAAGAGTTTATCTAGTTATTTCTTGACTAATATGACAATACAAGGATGTATTTTGCTCATCTTTTATTTAATTGGCTAGGCATTAAGATATACTACAAGGTGATGTACAACCAAAGAAGGATCCAAACATGGCATATCAGAATAGGCCCATGCAAAAATATCAATTAACTCCCTAAGGAAAGCACTAATCACTTCACAGTCCTCCTCAGTGAGGGATGTGCCTAGTTTTATCCATTTTGGATCATCTAATGTTCCAATATTGACCTCAAAAGTATCCTCTATAAGGAGTGTAGAACCATCTTCAAGTAGAGTCAAAAAAGATGTAAACTAACTAGTAATATCAAAGTACTCTTATTAGACTAGTTCATCAAATTCACCCAAACAACATGAATTGGAATCACCTAGTGGTGAAAAACTCCATGTAACAAATACTTCTATACATTCTTGGACAATCTACTCAAAAGCCTGCTATTCATCTACATTGATCTCTGATCCAAATATGATCATAGTATTGGTAGCATCCTAATCTTCATTAGAGGAAGGGTGAACATCCTTGTCTAATGGAACCTAAAATAGGTTTTCACCAAGAGACTAGCATTTTTATTAACTATTACCCTGGTCCATAAGTGCCTCAAAGAGGTTTTCACCTTGGGACCTCAATGTTTGATTTTATTTTTATTTTTAGATAAGGAAGTTCACCCACTCTCCAAAATATGCAATAGGATCCAATGTGATAGAAAAACCCTACCCAAGAGGAATTTGGTATCTTAGGCCCATGAATTCATAAATATCCTCATTATTTTTAAACTCATCTAGTGATATTTTGGATTCTTGTTGGTCCCAATCAATAAGTTGAGGATGATAAAGGAAAAGTGGGGAAAGACAATTTTTAGGTGTAATGGTACATATGGCATGGGGGTTAAACAAGTTGGTCTTGGCTAGGTCCTCATATACACTATAATCATACTCTACATTTCTACCAACATTATGATCGCTAGTCATTGGTGTATAAATATGGATAAGATATGTAGGGTTACCCACAGGAAATTTAAATATAATACCATAAGTCCCTTTGTGTTTGGTCATGGAGATGGGCTCAAGTGTGCCTTGCTTATTTTCCCCTAGGACTCTTACTTCATAAGATTGATTATCCATAATTTGTTTAGGGATGGGATACTTTTTACTTTGGTAACAATTAGCTCGATCATCATTATGAAGCTATTATTCATCTTCATCAAGTGGGTCTTATTCTTGGCTAGTGGTTATTATGAAAATAACAAGTTATTGGGCATTGAATTTTCCTTTCTATTTCCATTTCATGTGAATGGCCTTAGAATTGGGTCTTACATAAGACTTAGTGACCTGTGGAAGCTTGGCTATGTGAAACACACTATGTATGAGGTATTCACCTAGGCCTTTGTTAGAAATGGTAAAATGATTGGCTATATCAAGAGAGGGAGTAGATGAAGTGGAGGTAAGGCTATCTGGGTATTTATAATGGAATTTTGGAAATTTAAAAAGTACACCCTTATCATTCTTTAGTGCATGGTCTAGGCCGAAGCGGTAATTTTAGCTCTTATATTCAGCTCCTAAATGCTTGCAAAAATGATATGGCTATAATTCTACAATAAAAATCACTTCCATCCCAAAATGGGGGAAATTAATACATTGGTGTAATATGGAAGGTATTCCATAAATTTCATGTATCCATGGGTGACCCATAAGTAAATTATATGATAAATCTAAACCTAGAACATGGCAAAGTGTGTCATGGGTCAAGGGCCCTATGACAACTAGAAAAAAAACTATCAAAGGCCTTGATGGTAATGGTATTTGGTTGAAGATTAGCTATTGTGTATCCAAAGTACTTGACTAACCTTAATGATACAATGTTGAGGCCTGATCCATTGTCTATGAGGATACATTTAAACTTGTGCCTAGTTATGGCAACTTCAATATATAATGGGTTATTATGGAGAGGACCAAGGGATGACATGTCACTTTGGTCTAAGGTAAGTTTTTAGCCATGAGATAAATGTCCTACCAAGGCCTTGAATTTATCTAGTCTAATGTCATTTAGCACTTGTTATTGGCTTAAAAATTTTATAAGGATGTTCTTATGGTTAGAGAAGGTACATAACAAATATAAAATAGAGATTTTTGTGGGTATCCTTTTTAATTGTTCCATAATATCATACATTGTATCCTTGGCATAGGTAATTATCTTATTTCTAGATGGCATGGATGCTTGGATAGGGTCATTAGTAGAATAAGGTTGCAGACCTAGAATCAAAACTTTAGTTCACTGAGTTTTGATTTCACAATTTGGATTGGGCTATGGACCACTATAATCAAAAGAAGGTCCTAGGATGGTAATCCTTGGGTACTAATAAGTTTGGATGCCAACATGGACAATAAGAGGATTAATGGAATAATTAATTAGTTGGGTATATTTGGTACAAGCCTTTGGAGATTGGCTACTGGTCTAGGGTTAATGATAATAGTGGCTATATGACCACCCACGATATGTCTTAAAACCTTATTTTAGTCATGTGTAATGGAATGATAAGCCCCTTGGTTATCATTATCACCTTGGTTCTTACTAGTTTTTGGTTGTGGTTATCATCATTTTTGTTGTTATTGTTGTGGATATAGAGGTTATTGTTGTGATGGTCTATGTTATTGCTAATGATGTTATTGATTCTAATTATTAGAATTATGTTCTGGGAAAGGGTTATGATAAATGCCTAGGTTTTGATTAGAATTATGGGCTCTATTATCCAATTTTATTTATACATTTTCCAACATATTTTTTATGAGGTTCCTTAATTATACACATGTATGTATGGAATGTCATTTGACTCATTGGTAGTTAAAATACTTGTGCTCTTTATACTAGTCTGGGAAAGGAACACCCTCAGGGAATGGTTTTAAAATGGGCCAACTAATTAGATTGGTGGTAACTAGTTTTCAAAACACTAATTTAGTGGGCTCTCCTAGGTCATTGAAAATTATCTTTATAGGTGGTCCTCTTCTTGGTTGAGGCATTTTCAAAGGAGGAGGTAGGAGTGCATGTATATGTGGAATTGGTTGCATATGTGGAACTAGTTGAGCACATGTTGTTTGTACCATTTGGACATGGAGTGATTTAGTAACTTCATTATCCACAACATTATTGTTATGGTTTTAAACCTTAGGATTCTTAGAACTATTAGCTTGGGTTAGCATAGGGGCTTGCTTTTGAATTGGGCTATGATTCTATTTTTTGCCTTGGTACTAGTTATGGCTCTAGTTTGGGCCTTGGTATTGGCTATGGATTTGGTTAGGAGTGTATAAAATTGATTACCCATTTCTTAATAAGGGATTTATCAATCTGTATGCCTTTGTCAATAATCTCTTTAAAAGGGTGAGCACACTAAAGCCCCAAGTGATAAGATATAGTAATTTGAAAACTATGGGTAAATGTTGGGGCCAACTATTTGTCTAGTAGATTATATGTGAAATGTCTAGTAAGTGCCCTACATCACTATAAATAACTCAAAAAGCTCTAATGTAGAGGCATTAGTACAAACAACTTTGAAACAAGCTTACCTTCTTAAGCTTATCTCTACTAGCCCTCTTGAAACAGTATTTTAGCTGATTTGACCATTTTATAAGGTTTTTAGGAAAAATAATTGGGGATTCAAGTCTTGTCATTGATGTCAAGGTGTATATGGTGAAGATATATGGTGAGTGATCTTTAAGGTATGAGCTTGTGTGATTGATGTGACAAGGAAGCCATGTGATAAGAGAAAATTTGAAGGAAAGAGAGAATTTGAAGGCAACTAATATCTCTTCTATTGGTTGATGTCAAGGTTCAGGTTAGCTTGAAGTTATCAATTGTTTTCATAAAGAGGTATGATGGTCAAGTGAGAATTGATGCATGGTTATGAGGCTCTAGGTCTACATGAGGTCATGAGAGAATGCTTATTATAAAATTATTTTTGAAATGGTGTGAGAGTGATATCTAAAGAGTGTTCTTGTTTTATAGCATTGAGGTAAGCATGTTTAAGTAATAATTCTTGAGTAGAAGGTGTCTTGAGAAGCCTAGTCTAAACCCTGTGAGAAGGTGTGCATAGTGAAGTTTGGTGAATTAATTAAGGAAAAGATTTTGAGAGGTTGTTTTGCATTTTTTTATCATGTAATTAAAGTGTAGATACTTTTAGAAGTGTTTCAAGGTTAGTTCTCAAGTTTCAAGTGCTTAAGAAGCCTAGTCATTACATGTAAAGTCCTTGTGAGAAGGTATGAGTATGGTGACTTGGTAAGATGGATGTAAAAAGGCATGATAGGTTACATGAGGTTTATTGAGTATGAATTTAAGGCATTGGAGTAATCATGAGAGTCTCAAGGTGAGCCTACAAGGGTAAGATCTATAGATCAAGTATGTAACTAGACCACTTCTAAATCATGTCTGACCTAATGAGGTATGATGATCTATTGTCAAGGCATGTGAAAGATGTATGGTAGTGTTTAAACATGAGAGAGGTTGAAAGAGTATGTGAGTGAGGTGGAGAACACATGGAAAGAGTCATGAAGGTTATTTTTAAGGCCTAATAAAGTTTGTAGGTGAAGGTCTAAAGAGCAGAGAGAGAGAGAGAGAGAGAGAGAGAGAGAGAGAGAGAGAGAGAGAGAGAGAGAGAGAGAGAGAGAGAGAGAGAGAGAGAGAGAGAGAGAGAGAGAGAGAGAGAGAGAGAGAGAGAGAGAGAGAGAGAGGCTTAATGAGGGGTCATGATCAAATTTCAAGGTGTTTGAGATCATGTAAGCATTTTTAGAGGAAATATATATTATTTCAAGTTTATTCATGTATTTTTAGGTCATATTTTGAAGGACGAGGCATGAAAATTGGTTTTTAGGTCTCTCGAGTGCCCAAAATGAAGGGTTCTCAACTTGAGAAGGATTTTCTTGTGCTCATTAGATCATCAAACCTTTAAATGGGAACCTAAGATATTCATTGTAGATTAGGAAGGGTCCTAGATCAAAATTATAGGAATTTATTTTTGGATTAAGGGGCTGTGATTTATGAATAATTGTTAAGAATGGAAATAAGTTTAAACCCTATTAGAACCCTAATAAGGACCTGATGTTGATCAAAAGTGCCCAGAATGGATTGGTATGATTTTTTAGAAGCAAAGTGACTAAGAGGGGGGGGAGTTGAATTGGTTTCCAAAATTTTATATATACAAACATAATAATTAGACAATCATATACATCTTAGAAATCATAGGCATTAAACCATAATAACATGAAATATGTGAACACAAAGTATATGTGGGAAACCCTAAAGGGGAATAAAACCCATTGAAACATAGCTTGGAAATTTTCTCATATAATACCATGAATCAAGTTTATTTGAGAACCAACCCAACATGGAAAACCAACCCCTAAATTTATCAAGCACCAATTTGACTTCAGCAAGCACCAACTTGATAAGAGGATACAACCCCTTGTTGATCAAGCACCCACTCAATCAACACTCCGAATAATTATTCCTTGATCTTGTTTCCTTGTCACAATTAATGATGGTATTATTTTTATCTATAACATTCAAATATGATTCTCACGTAAGCGTAAACTATCCTTTACTTTCTTCACTCAATTAACACTTTTATAACTTGAAACTATCATGAAAAAACTCATGAAAACCCTGTAGATGTATATGACTAATTCATATCATTTATATAATGTGTTTAAATAAATTTTTAATCTCAAAAAATACTCTTATTATTCAATTATCATCTATAACCTCACTCCCTTAAATTTAGGCCTAAACATGCCTAGTATATATATAAGACTTTTCTTGTTCATATCCTTATTAGTAGGCCAAACATTATTATTATCTTATGTCAATCATGGAATGGATATTTGAGCACCTAAAATACATGGATAAAAAAAAAATTTAGTATTTTTAGGTCTTCCCTTTCTTAAATATTCCTTATCTCTCTTTTAAGTTTCATGGATACCTAATCCTATTAGGTCTATTTTACGATACATTACACATTGCCTTCTTTGAAACACTTCCAAACACATCATACAAAAGAAAAACATCATAAAACACTAAAACATATCTCTAATAATATTATCTATGTTTAAAAATATTCATCACCATGTGCATTGTATCTCACAAATCAAATCAAAAGTTCTCAAACCCTTCTCTATAAGTAGCTTACTTAGATTTGTCAAGAGGTTTCAAAACATAGTCATGAAGACTTGAATTTAAATCCATGAAAAAATACTTAAAATCACTTTTGACACCTTCAAGAAATTATTTTACATCTCTATATCAATGTAAACTTAAAATATTAAAATTTTAAATTCCAAATATTGGTCTTAAAAACCAATCTCTTGTCTTTATTATACGCAGTCCAATATGAACCAGTCAATTCATTTTGGCTTTACCAATTTAATAATTTTAATTGATTTTAAATATTATGAAAATAATGGATATAAAATTCATGACATAAAAAACAACATCATATTATTTAGATGCTTCAGCTAAGATCAAAGAGTCTCCAACTTATCACTCCCACTCGCTTACTCAGAACTACCAATCTGTCTTTGAATACCAATCATGATGATTATGAATTTCAGAACCTATGTGGAAAATTATATGAAATATTTATGCATGTGTATGATCCTATGATATCAATAGGTAAATATAATTTAGAGAGATACCATGGTCAAGTGACAACATTGGTCTTGCATACCAATCTCACAATCTTACCTAATCATTGTCCTATCTTCACAAGAGAGGTCAACGTATGAGCAACAATATCAACATATCCATTGAATTTAAAAAACATATAAAAAATATGGATTTGTAATATATGTATTTTAAAAAAACCCCATGCATTTGGATCTATTCCTAATTCATGAAAACACATCCCTAGTCTCATACTTCTGCTTGGTTTTTATCATTATTTGCTTCACTAGGCCCTTTTAGCAATAGGTCAATTTTCATGACTAGTTTAGAATATTTTAGGTATATAACCTACTAAAAAACAATCATGGGCATAAGATATAAGTCTCAAGCTTCAACCTCCATCCACTTTGTATCTCTGAATTGGTCAAAATTGCTTGCTATAGCAAATTTATGAGAATCATGTCTTTTGTTGTAGGATACATTCATTCATGTAACAAAATAATAAAACCTAGAGGTGCTTGGGAGAGTATTCTACATGTTAAAATAATCAAACTAGGTCAACCAATCCAATATGATCCATTTCTATCAAGATCTTTCATATTGGTCCAAAGTTAGGGTTTTAGAGAGGTTTAAACCACCTTACAATCGTAACAATCATTCATAAAGCTTAGGCATTCAAATTAGTAACCAATGCTTGGAAATTTGAGACATGACCATTAAACATATACCATGAATGTATTAGGTTATCATTTATAGGTTACACATGCCAACAAACACATGAAATATCTTCTCGGGTTGAAAACCCTTCATTCTATACACACATGAAACCTCAAAACCACATTCCATGCCTTTCTTTGCAAAATTTGACCTCACACTTGGTAAAAATACCTAAAATATCATGAAATACCTCAGTAAATGTTCATTTATCCATGATTACCTTGGAAACTAATTTTGATACCTCAATAAGTCACCATTTCTTTATTTGCTCTTTAGGCTTTTGACCTGTAGGTCATATTAGGTCTTAAAGTAGACCTTATAGCTATTGTCCAAGAAATATCTACTAGATTAACATGATCAAGAAACTTATAAAATTATATAACACTTATTTACATATTTTATATGTATTTAAAACACCTTATGACCCCTCATTAGATCAAGTAGAGTCTAGGACTAGTTTAGTTGTATGATAGGTCTGTAGGTCTTACCTTTGTAGGAACACTTTAAAGCTTACTTGAGTGCTTCAATGATTAATATACATGTTTAGGTGTTTAAAAAATTGTATTATGACTCTTTTCATTCATTTAACTTAGTCACCATGATCTTTTATGTACCAAATTAGGCATCCTATTCACAATCCTTCTCAAGAACATTTTACACAAGAACTGATATACAAACATGCTTACCTTGTACTGAACCTTGACATCACCCTCAAAAGATTCATAAGGTTTCCTTAAAATTCTATTTTAATAGATATATAATATTTTTCCATGGAATTATCTTTGGTTACATGACTTCCTTGTCACATACTACCTCACCATGCATCTTTACATCAATTACAACAATTCTCAACAAGCTCCCTCTTTGATATTCATGACAAAGGGTCCTGGAAGTCTCTTTCAGATGAATTATATTAAAAATATCACTTATCAAATCAGAATAAACTTATACACAAAAATAATTATCTCCCCCTCAAACCTTGCATCCATCATGCTTTTGTTGCGTTAATAGTGTCTCCATGAAGCCTAATGGAGACACTACTTTTTATAAGGCACTAAAATATTACAAGTTCAAGAGATTCCCAAATATCCATGATTTGATATGACTAAATTTACTTCAATACCCTATTAATATTGATTTTAATTATGGGTTTGATCTCTTCATCATTCATTTGAACATCAATGTGGGTTGACAACAGGCATTCTTGACTTGCTTTCACATTTGAAGCATGTTCTATCACAATAAGTAGTCCACTTGACCTTGTATACTTATTTTGACTCATTTTCATTATATTTATTTTCCAAACATTCATTTTTCTTATTTATAGCATTCCAGATGCTTCATACCTCCCATTTTGAGTTGATGAGCTTCTGACCTTGTTAGGATAAAATCTTAGAATGTGTCCTACATCATGGCAACTGTATAAAACCACCTTATACATAAATTTAGATTGATGTAAGATATTATTACTTATATAGTCCCATGAATACTCATTCTTTTAGGGTCATCTACATTATCTTTCTCTATGTCCAAACTTATTGCACACAAAATAGTAACCATTGAATGAATTGGCATAGCTTATTACATTTGGATGATTGATAGGTCTTTTCATGTTGACCTTCTTATCTTCAATAGTATTCTCCTTTACTTGAGGTGCCTCATTTTGATCTTATTTGAACCCAAGACCTATTTTTTTGACAACTCAAGATGTCATCCAATGCCTCAATGATCTTCTCAAACTTCATAAAGTTCCTCATCTTGCTTTATGATCAATTCAACTCAAGTTTCAAGGATTCCACTTTGGTTTCATACCTAATTCACTCTTCCTCTTTATCCCTTAGGCTTTCATTTACTACCTCCATTTTTTCCTCAAATTTATTAATGATCTCATCATACTCCTTAGAAGTGTTACTCAATTTTTCCTCAAACAAGCCAGTATACTCCTCATAGTCCTTAACAAGTGTTATTAGTTCATGATTATTTTTATTTAGTAACTTCAATTCCTCAAGTGCACTTACCAATTATACCTCAAGTTTTATTTCAACTTATTCTTCATCTGATTCCAAGTCAACCATAATGCCTTTCCCACTTGAATAACGCTCATTTTTTGATTCCATGGCCATCAAAAAGTTTCATTTTGGGTTCATGACTACCATTATCACTATCAAAATCACTTAAACATTATAAAAATTCTATTCCTTAGTGTAGATTTTTTTTTAATTCTTGAAAGTTCCTTTTTTGCCTTTATACTTTCTAAAATCCTTCTTCATTTTATCATGATTATAGGTCTTCTTTTCATCTTCATGATTCTCATCATGTTCAGACCTATCCTTATTAGGTAACTTGGATGCAAAGTGACTGATCTTACCATAGTTGAAGCATTTGAATGGAAACTTGCCTTTGTACTTACCAGATCCAAATCTAAGATTCCTTGTAAACATAGCTATCAATTTATCATCATTGACATTTGAAATTTCCTCATATTTACCTTCTTGGATTTTGACTCCTTATCAGCTTTGAAATTTACATCTATCTTGGGAGATTTTCCTTCATTGGTTCTCATCTCATAGGCAACCAAGATGCCATGAAGCCCATCTATCTATATCTTGTCCAAATCTTGCATATCTTCAACTAATATTACCTTAGATTCAAGCTTAGAAGTTAGTGATCTCAACACTTTTTGAACAACAATAGATTCTTTCACTTCTTCTCCCAATCCTCTAATGATATTAACAACTTCATCAACCTTAAATAGGTAGGATGAAATGGTTTCATCTCCATTCATTTTTAGGCTTTTAAATTGTCTTCTGTGAGTCTAAAACTTAGCCATGTTTACCTTGGTGTCACCTTCATACATGGTCTTAAATTTGTCCCATATATTTTTATCTAAATTAGAATTCATTGACTTCACTAGCTCTACCTTTGATAGGACATAAAGAATGACATTCATTGCTTTGGAGTTATTTTTAATATCTTTATTACCTATTACATCTATTAGTGGAATAGGAGGGATAGTATAACCATCCATAACTAATTTTCAAGTATCATGTCCTTGTGACATCAAATATATCTTCATTCTGACACTCCAAAAGGCATAGTTAGATCCATTGAGCAATGAAGCCTTACTAGTAGAGAAACCACCTTGAGCTTTCTGACTATCAATATTTTCTTCTGGGATCTTCCTTTAGGCCTTTATACCTAATTCAAAGGACTAGGATCTAATACCAAATGTTGGAATCAAAGTGACTGAGAGGGGGGAGTTAATTAGTTTTCAAAATTTTATATATACAAATATAGAACAATTAGACAAGCATGTACATCTTATCAATCATAAGTATCGATCCATAATAAGATGAAACATATGAACACAAAGTATATTTGGGAAACACTCAAGAGGAATAAAACCCACTAAAATATAGCTTGGATAAATTATCCTATAATACCATGAATCAATTTTAGTTTAACACCAACCCTTAAATTTATCAAGCACCAATTTGACTTTAGTAAACACCAACTTGATGGGAGGCTACAACCCCTTTGCTGATCAATCACCCACTCAATCAACACTCTGAAGTAGTATAAATTTATATTTTTTCCCTATCACAATTGATTATGTTATTGTTTTTCTCTATCACACTTAAATCTTCTTCTCACATAAGCATAAACTGTCCTTCACTTTCTTCGCTCAATTAGCCCTTTTATGACTTGAAACTAGCATGAAATCACTCATGAAAAACTTGTAGATGTATATGAATAATTCATATAATTTATATGATGTGTGTAAATACCTATTTAATCTCACACAATCCTAATATTCTTTGCTTATCATATACAACCTCACTTCCTTACATTTAGGCCTAAACATGCCTAGTATATATACACGACTTTTCTTGTTCATATCCTTCTTAGTCGGTAAAGCATTCTTATTATCTTATATCAGACATAGAATGAAAATTTTAACACCTCAAATACATGGATTAAAAATTATTTTAGTCCTTATATGTCTTCCCTTTCTCAAATAGGCCTTATATCTCTTTTAAGTCACATGGAGACTTAATCCTATTAGGTCTATTTTACAACACATTACACATTACCTTATTTGAAACACTTAAAAACACATCATACAATAGGAAAACATCATAAAAAACTCAAATATATCCCTTATAAGTTTATATAGGTTCCATAATACTTTTTAGTACAAACCATTTCTTCGAGCACATCATTAGCACTGTTCATATTAGCCCTGTGTATACCCAGAAAGTCTATCTAAGACAATTGAACCAAAAACACAAACTTGAAAAAAAATCATGGTAAAAAATCATATAAAAATAACCCCCATGACCTTAGAGTCATCACCATGTGCATTGAATCTCACAACTCAAATCAAAAGTGCTCAAACCCTTCTCTGTAAGTATCTTACTTAGAGTTGCCAAGAGGTCTCAAAACATAGTCATGAAGACTTGAACTTCAATACCTGAAAGAATACTTAATATCACTTTGGAAACCTTAAATATATTATTTTAAATCTCTATATCACTCTTGAATTCTAATATTTCAAGTTTAAATGTCAAATATTGGTCTTGCAGACCAATCTTTTATCTTTAATATACACAATCAAATCAAAACCAATTAACTCATTTTGGCTTTACCACTTCAATAATTTTCATTGATTTAAAAGATTATAAAAAGAATTAATAGAATATTCATGACCTAAAAAACAACATGATATGAATTTTATGCTTTATCTAAGATCAAAAATCCTCCAACTCAACACTCCCACTTGCTTACTCAAAACTACCAATCTATCTTTGAAGACTAGTCATGATGATTATGACTTTTAGCACCTGTGTGGACACTTATATGAACTATTAATGAATGTGTATGATCATATGGGATAATTAGGTAACTATATATATATATATATATATATATATATATATTACCATGGTAAAGTGACAACATTGGTCTTGCAAACCAATCTTACGTAATCATTATCCTATCTGCATAAGAGAGGTCAACTTATGAGAAACATTATTAACATATCCATTGACCTTAAAAAAATATAAAAAATATTAATGTGTAATATAAGTCTTTAAAAATAAAAACATGCATTTTGATCCATTCTTAATTCATGACAACACATCCCTAATCTCATTCCCACTTCTTCCTAGTTTTTCTCACTGTCTGCTTCATTAGGCCCTTTTAGAAATAGGTCAAATTTCATGACCATTTTAACATATTTGAGGTTTTTAACCTGATAAAAAAATATCATGGTAATAATAAATAAGTCTCAATATTTAACCTCCATCTACTTAGTAACTTTGACTTGGTCAACTCTAGTTCCTATAGAAAATTTCCAAGAAACATGGCTTTTCCTTTAGGATCCATTCACTCATCTGACAGACCAATGCCACTTGGAGGTACTTGGGAGATTAATTGAAATTTTAAAATCATAAAATTATGTAAACCAATCCATTATGATCCATTTATATCAATATATTTCATATAGGGTCAAAGTTAGGGTTTTAGAGTGGTTTAAACCACCTTACAATCTTAACAATCATTCATAAAACTTAGGCCTTTAATTATAAAACCAATTATTTAAAATTTTATATATGAACCTTAAAAATATACCATTAATGTATTATGTTCTCATTTAGAGGTTACACATGCCAACAAACACATGAAATTTATTTTTAGGTTGAGAACCCTTCATTCTATGCACATAGGAAACCTCAAAACCACATTCCATGCCTTTCCTTGAAAAATTTGACCTCAGACTTGGTCAAAATACTTGAAATATGATGACATACATTTTTAAATGTTCAATTTTCCATGATTACCTTGGAAACTAATTCTGATACCTTAATAGGTCACCATCTCTTCTTTGTTGTTTAGGATTTTGACCTATAGGTCATATTAGGCCTCAAAGTAGACCTTATATCTATTGTCCAAGTGATATATATTACATTAACATGATAAATAAACTTATCACATGATCTAAAACTTTTTTTAATCTTTCATAGGTCTTGACAACACCTCATGACCCTTCATTAGATCAAGTAGAGTCTAGGACTAGTTTAGTTGTATGATATGTCTATAGGTCTTACCTGTGTAGTCATAATTTAAAGCTTACCTAAGTGATTAAATGATTAATATATATTTTTAAGTGTCTTAAAACATCCTATTATGCCTCTATACATTCATTTCACTGAGTCACCATGCCCCTTTATGCACCAAAATTTACATCCTATGCACAAGCCTTCTCAATAACCTTGTACACAAGAACTCATACATAAACATGGTTACTTTATATTGAACCTTTAAATCACCCTCAGAAGAATAATTAGGATGCATTAAGATTATATCTCAATAAATATATAATATATTTCGTTAAAATTCTCTCTATTTACATGACTTCCTTGTCACATACCACCTCACCATGCATCTTTACCAAATGTTCCTTGACATTAAATGCATCAATCTTGAATTTGAAATTAATGATATTAATATTTTAATTTAAATTATTTAAAAAAATTATAAAATTTATTAGGTAATCTATTGGTGGTTGTATTCAACTCTCCCAGGTACCTTCAGGTGTGATTGAGTTGTCAGGGGTGTGAGTAGACCGTACAGAAAAGTGCTAATTTCCTAAAGATATGTAGTAGTAATCAGATTTGACCAAGTAAAATTATTAAAATGGATGGATAATTAATATTTAGAGATTAATTTTATGTACATGAATGTTTTGGATAGTTCCAGGCTTTAGGTGTGCAAATTTGGTGTTCTAAGTTGGCTAGTAGCTAATGGGCCTAATGGTGCAAATAGTAAAAAACTTAGACATCAATGAGAAGATGATTAGGAATGCCTTATAATGATAGAGTGATGTAAAAAAATGAATTTATATATTTTTATGACTGTTATTTCCTATTCATGCTTGGTGTAAATCTTGGAAGTTAGGTACATTGGTAAAAATGATGAAGCCAAAATGGCTTGTCTAGCTCAGTGAGGATTGTGTGTAGCAAGGTTAACAAATTGGTCTATAATGCCAATATTTTCAACTATAACATATGATTTTTATATTTAAATATGGTATGGATATGTTATAGGATAATTTTCATTCATTGGAATTCTTTGAAAGTGGTCATACAGGTGTTAAAGGTCAATGTTACCATGACTATGCTTTAAGATAAACTGGTAGTTCTAAGTAAGTAAGTTACAATAATGAGTTTGAGGCCCTATTCCATTAGTTAAAGTATATAATTCATATGGTTTGTTTTTTTTGACTTTAAATTCCCATTAATTCTTTTGGAAAGCTTGGAAGTTAGTTTAAGAAGTTGAAAAGTTGAAGTCAAATTGTGTGAGATAAGGTCAGGAGATTGGTCTACAAGAGCAATGCTTGATATTAGAGATCAAGGTTTTTATTATTTATGTTTTTATGAAGATGTTACATAATATTTTTAATGTATTTATAATAATTTAAATTTTCTTTTTAGGTTTTGGATGTCAAGGAGTTTCATGACTAGCTTCTGACAGTCCTGACAGTTCTGAGTGAGCATACTGAAGATATGAGTTTAAGACTTTTTACCATGAGTTGAAGTGTTTCAAGCATATATTTATGAAACTAAGGCCATATATATAATATATATGTAATTTTTTTATCATGTTTTAGTGGCTTAAGTGATTTTTAGCTTCAATATTGAAAGATAAATTTTTGGTGTACATAGGCGTAATAGGACTGAGTACTAATGGAGGGTTTCAAGTGGTGATTTGTTGTAAAAAGTCTTATTGATCCTAGAAGAAATAATTGGGGGTATATCTTATTGGTATATGAATTTTTCCTATAGTTTGGAGTTTTAAAATGTCCCAAGGAGATCAAAAGGTAATGTGTACTAATGAAAGCCTAATTTAATTAGGTCTCCTTAAATCTTAAAAGAAGTTTTGGTCTTCTAAGTTATGGATGACCTATTATAATGATTTATTCATGTATTAAACATGTTATAATACCTATTGAAATGGTAATACAAATGTGCAAGTGTGTATGTCCAACCAAGAGGTGTGTGAGCTAGATGATTGTATAAGAACGAGGAGTAATAAGCCTAATTGACAAGTTAGTGATGTTGAGGGAGTGTGAATGAAATAACACATTATTGAGTATAAGGAGATTTTTTGGACCATTATAGGACTATATAAGATCAATCATGAATATATTATAGTGTGTCTGCATATGAAGATCAAGGTCATATGACGTAATCTATCTTGAAGAGACCTAGTTGAGTGAAAAAGCCTCGAAGGCAGTTTGAGAGGGGTAAACGAGTAAAAAGAGATAAAGAAGGTGATCATAATATATTGTGTGAGAATCAAAGTTTTCTTAAGGTGATCAAAATTTTTAGGTGGTTGAGTTGGTCTTGAGTCATCTAAAGAGTTGGTGCTTCCTTGTAGGTTGGTGTATGCTAAAGCCTATTGAGTGGGTAATTGACTAATTGGGGTTGGTACTCCATGTGGATTTGGTGATTCACTAAAGATTGGATTTTGTATTATAGTAATATAGTCCATTTTTAGATATCAATAGGTTTTATTCCCCTTGAGGGTTTCCCACATATGTAATGTGTTATCTTATTTCATGATCTTGTATGGTTGCATATGTTTTGCTAGATGTACATATTTGTATGAATGGTTCATGTATGCTTAAGTGGAATTGAATTAATTTTTTGAAGACACTAATTAACCCCCCTCTAAATTATTGTGCTTCAAACATTTTTTATCAAAGTAATTCCTTTGAATTAGGTCTAACAACCTAAAGGAGATCCTAGATGTGAGGATGGCTAGTCAACAAGTTCAAGGTGGTTTCTATACCAGTAAGGCTCCATTCTTTAATGGGACTAATTATAATTTTTGGAGAATTATAATGAGGATTTATATAATGTCAATGTGTCATGACATATGCTAGTTAGTTGTGGATGGATACACTCCACCTCCTGCATCACCAATTGATTCAATAAGTAAGAAGTAAAGTGACAACAATTCCAAGGTAATAAATGTCATTCTATGTGGCCTATTAGAGGTAGAGTTTGTGAAGGTGATGCACTATGGGTTATCTAAGGTAATATGGGACAATTTGAAGACTATATATGAAGGAGACACCAAGGTGAAGATGGATAAATTTTAGACACATAGAAGGCAATTTGAAATTTTGAGTATGAAGGAAGATGAAAGCATTATATCCTACATGTTAAGGGTTGATGAAGTTGTCAATGTCATTAGAGGATTAGGATAAGAAGTGAAAGAATATATAGTTGTTCAAAAGGTATTAAGATCACTAACTCATAAGTTTGACTCTAAGATGTTTGCAGTAGAAGAGATGTAAGCTTTGGACAAGCTAGAGATGGATGGGCTTCATGGCATCTTGACTACATATGAGATGAGAACAAATGAACAAAGACCTCCCAAGAAAGAAGCATCTTTCAAATCTGATAAGAAGTCAAAATATAATAAGGTAAAGTATGATGTATGTTTAGAGATTGATGATGATGAACTAATAGCAATGTTTTCTAAGAAATTGAGGTTTAGATCTGGTAACTACAAGTGTAAGTTGCCTTTCAAATGTCTCAACTATGGTAAGATTGGTCACTTTTCATCTAAGTGTCATAACAAGGATAAGATAGAGCAGGATTATAAATATGATGAAGATCATGGTGATGATAAAAAGGTCTAGAAACCTAACAAAAATAAGAAATATTTCAATAAGTATGAAGGTAAGAAAGGGTTGTTGAAGAATAAGAGAAATTTATATACCAAAGAAGATAATAACTCATCTGATGTAAGTCATACAACTACATCTAATAGTGATGATGGTAATAATGAACATGAAAATAATTAAACCTTATTCATGGCTATATAAATAGACAATGAGGGCTGCTCAAAAGATAAAGGTTTTGTAGATGATGAAGAATTATATGAAGAAAAGGCTGAAGTAAACCTTGACGTAAAATTGGCAAGTGATTTAGAGGAGTTGAAATTATAAAGAATGAAGAATCATAAATTTAAGTCATTAGTTAAGTAATATGAAGATTAGATTGATTTATTTGAGGATAGATTGAGTAACACATCCAAGGAGTATGATGAGATCATCAATTAGATTGAAACATAGATGAAGATAGTCACTATAAGGCTAAAGTTTAAAGAGGAAGAATACACTAGGTATGAACTGAAATGGAATCCTTGAAAGATGAATTGGATCAAGCATCTATCAAGTTGAAAACCTTTATGAAGTTTGAAAAGAGTACTGATGCTCTAGATAACATCTTGAGTATTCAAAAGTATGTAAGTGATAAGACAAGTCTTGGTTTCAAATAAGACCAAAATTAGGCAACTCAATTCAAGGAAAAGGATAATAAAGATAAGAAGGTCAACATGAAGAGACCAATCAAATATTTTAATTCTATAATATATGTTAATTCATTCAATGGTTATTGATTTGCATGAAATTAGTTTGGTCATTAAACAAGAGAGTGTAGAAGTCCCTTTAAAAATGAATATGCATGGAATTATGAAAGGAATAATAATTCAAGAGGTGTGAATGGGATTTTTTACTATAGTTTTCATAATGTGGGACACATTGAAAGATTATATCCTAATAGAGTTAGAAGGCCATCAAGTCAAAACAAGATGTTTGAATCCCATAGAGTGCAAGAGAGAAGGCAAATGAATGTGTGGAAACCAAAGATAGTAAAAGTGAATCATGATAAGTCTACAAGACCAAGTGGACTACTTTTTATGGCAGAGCACACTTTAGATGTGAAATTAACACAATAATTCTCATATCATCTAAAATTATTGACCACATGTATGATGAAAAGGTTAATCCAAAGAGACTAATCAAACCTAAAAAGATCCTAAAGGATATTCAGTTTTGTGAGAGCATGGAGATCTAGGAATCTCCTAAGTTTGTGTTTTTTATTACCCTATGGTAAGGGGTGACTCAATTAGGCTTCATGGAGACACTCTTCAGTTAGAATAAGCATGATGGATGCTTGGTTTAAGAGGGAGATATTCAAGTTATTCATAAGCTTCAAGTGTAGTTTATTGATAAGCATAGAAGAGAAAAAGGGGGAGTTATTGTCTCCTTAGTTTACATCAAGAGTTTGGTAGCTTGGTAAGTAATATTGAGGATCAAAGTTCATTTGAAGACTATTCTTGGTATAAATGGGAGATTTATAGCTTTGAGTTTATTCACAAGTTTATGAGATTAGCTATCAAAGTGGCAGAATAGTGGTTCCAAAAGTTGCAGTGTGTATGAACCTTGGTAATTAATGTCAAAGGGGGAGAAAGTTTAATAAGGGATATTGAATAGATTGGGGGACATAAGAATGATAAGGTTTTAGTATCTTTATCATCAATGACAAAGGGGGAGTTTGTTGAGAAGTGTTATCATTGATGTCAAGGTGTAGCTGGTGAAGATGCATGGGGAGTGGTCTTTAAGGTATGAGCTTGTGTTTTTGATGTGACATGGAATCCATGTGATAATATAAAATTGGAAGGCAAGAGATAATTTTAAGGCAACTAATATCTTTTCTATTGGTTGATTTTAAGGTTCAAGTAATCTTGAAGTTGTCAAGTGTTGTCACAAAGAGGTATGATGGTCAAGTGAGATTTGAAGCATGGTTATGAGTCTCTAGGTTTCCACGAGGTCATCATATAATGTTGATCAGAAATATATTATTATAGTGGTGTGAGAGTGATTTTTGAAGAGTGTTATTATTTGATAGCATTGAAGTAAGCATGTTTGAGTACTAGTTATTGAGTACAAGGTGTCTTGAAAAGCCTAGTCTATACCTTGTGAGAAGGTGTGCATAGTGAAGTTTGGTGAAGTAAGTAATCACAAGCTTATGAGAGGTTTTTTTTCATTGTGTGATCATGTAAGTAAAGTGTAGATACTTTCATAAGTGTTTTAATCTTAGTTCTCAAGTTTAAAATGCTTAAAAAGCCTAGTTATGGCATGTAAAGTCCATGTGAGAAGGTATGAGTATGATGACTTGGTAATGTAGATGAAAAAAGGAATGAGAGGTTGAATTAGGTTTATTGAGTATTCATGTAAGTAATTATATCACTCATGAGAGTCTCAAGGTGAGCCTATAGGGGTAAAATCTATAGATCAAGTATGCAACTAGACCACTTCTAGACCTTGTTTGGCCTAATGATGTATCATGATCTATTGTCAATGCATGTGAAGTATGTATGGTAGTGTTTAATCATGAGATAGGTTTATTGAGTATGTGAGTGATGTGGAGAGAACATGGGAAAATGCATGAAGTTCAATTTTAAGGCCTAATATGGTTTGTAGGTCAAGGTCTAAATAGCAGAGAGAGAGAGAATATGTGGCCTAATGAGGGATCATGATCATATTTCAAGGTGTTTTATCTAAATTAATAATTTTAAGAGGTAATAAATGTTGTTTCAAGTTTTTTCATGTATTTTAATGTCATATTTTGAAGGACAAGGCATGAAAAGTGGTTTTTAGGTCTAACAAGTGCTCAGAATGAAGGCTTCTCAACCTGAGAAGGATTTTATTATGATCATTAGCTCATAAAACCTTTGCATGGGAACCTAAGATATTAATGGTAGATGAGGAAGGGTATTATAGAAAAATTATATGCATTTGTTTTGGATTAATGGGTTATGATTTATGAATGATAGTTAAGAATGGAAAGAGGTTTAAACCCTCTTAGAACCCTAATAAGGACCCAATGTTGAAGATGTTGATTAAAAGTGCCCAAAATTTATTTTTATGCTCAAATAAGATATTATAGGTTATATTTAACTCTAAAAATCACCTCTAAGTGTGATTGAGATGTCAGGGGTGTGAATAGACCCTACAAGAAAGTGCTAATTTCTCAAAGATTTGATGTAGCAGTCATAGTTAACCAAGTTAAAGTATGAAAATGGATGAAAGATGAATATTGAGACATGTATTTTATGTCCATTAAGTTTTATATATAGTTTCTTGGATTTATTTGTTCTAATTTGTTTAGTCTCTAACAGGCCTAATGGTGCAAACAGTGAAAATTCTAGGTAATAATGAGAAGATGATTAGGAATGTCTTATCATGATAGAGTGATGTAACCAAGTGAATTGAGATGTTTTTTTGGACTGGTATGTTTTATTCACTCTTGTTAGAAAAATTTTAAGTTATTTATAGTGGTGAAAATGATGAAGCCAAAATCACTTGTCTAGCTCAGTGAGGATTGTGTGTAGTGATGTCAACAAATTACTCTATAAGACCAATATTTGCCACTAGAACATATGATGTTTGTATTTAAATATGGTATATATATGTTAGGGGATAATTTTAATGCATTTTTATTATTTGAAAGTGTTCATACAAGTGTTAAAGGTTAATGTCACCATGACTGTTCTTTAAGGTAAACTGGCAGTTCTAGGTAAGCAAGTTGTAGTAATGAGTTTGAGGATCTATGCCATAATTTAAATTATCTAATGCATATGTTTTTTTTTTTGACTTAAAATTAATATTAATTATATTTTAAATCTTTTAAGTTAGTGTAATAGGTTGAAAATTTGAAGTCAAAATGGCTTGTCTAGTTCATGCAATACTGTGTGAGATAAGGTCAGGAGATTGGTCTGCAAGACCAATGTTTGGTATTAGAGATTATGTTTTTATTTATTTATGTTTTTATGAATATGTTTTATAATATTTTTAATTTATTTATATTCACTAAAATTTTCCTTTTATTTGATGGATGTCAAGTAGTTTCATGACTGGCTTTTGATAGTCCTGGTAATTTTGAGTGAGCATAATGAAGAGACGAGTTTAAGAATTTTTAGCCTAAGTTGAAGTGTTTAAAGTATATGGTGATGATCCTAAGGTAATATATACTCTATATATATAATTTTTTGATCATTTTTAGTGGATTATGTGATTTTTATCTTTATTATTGAAAGATAGATTTTTGGTGTACACAGGCCTAATATGACTAAGTACTAATGAAGGGTTTCAAGTAGTGATTTATTGAAAAATGTATTTTTTATCATATAATAAATTATTAGTGGTATATTAAGTTTTCCTTCCATTTTTTTAGTTTAAAATTTTTCCAAGGAGATCAAAGGGTAACGTGTACTAATGAAGGCCTAATTGAATTAGGTCTCCTTAAGGCCTAAAAGAGGTTTTGGTCTGTTAAGTTATGGAAAACCTATTGTAATGATTTATTAATGTATTAAATGTGTTATAATACCTATTTAAATTGTAATAAAAAATTTCAAGTGTGTATGGATGACCAATAGGTGTGTGAGCTAGATGATTGTATAATAATAAGGCCTAATAAGCCTAATTGGTAAGTTAGTGATGTAGAGGGAATGCGAATGAAATAGGATATTTTGTAGTATAAGGATGTTTTTTATACAATAATATAAGTGTATATGATCATTAATTAAGATATGATAGTGTTTCTACATATGAAAATCAAGGTCATATGACCTAATCTGTCTTAAAGAGACCTAGTTGAGCAAAGAAGCCTATAAGGCAGTTTAAGAGTGATAGAAAAGTGAGAAGAGATAAAGAAGGTGATCATCATATATTATGTGAGAAACAAGGTTTTATTTAGGTGATAAAAATTTTCAAGTGACTGATTTTTTCTTGAGTCATCTAGGGTGTTGGTGCCTCCTTGTAGGTTGGTGCTTGTTAAAGCCTAGTTGAGTGGGTGCTTGACTAGTTGGGGTTGGTGCTCCATGTGGAGTTGGTGCTTCACTAAAGATTGGTTTTTTTTATTATATTAATATATATTATTTGCATATATCAGTGTTTTTTCTTCCTCTTGATTTTTTCCCACATATGTAATGTGTTATCTTTTTTCATGATCTTGTATGGTTACATATGCTTTGATAGATGTTCATATTTGTATGAATGGTTCATGTATGCTTAAGTGGAATTTAATGAATGTTTTGAAGACAATAATTCACACCCAAATATAAATAATTGTTCTTAAAAAATAAATTAACCTATATCTTCCTTTAACAACACACAAAATTTTAGATTCAAACACAAAAGGTAAGTACTCTATTTTCAAGGATCTTCACTCTTTTAGGTCTCTTTATATTAATCCTCTAAAGGCACTTTTATTTAGGGTTTGTCAAACATACATGGTTTAAAATAAAAAATAAATTTTTATATACCCATTATGGGTTTAAAAAACTCTAGTAATTTTGTAGATCTAACTCTCAAAATAGGTACATTAACTCCAACCTTTTCTTTGTCAATTCGGTATCTTAGGCCTAAAACTAAGTTTTTGATCTAACAATATCCACACATGCCAATATTTAAAAATATTTTTTGATTTAAATTTATAATTAAAAACCCATAATCCATTCCAAGTTCAGATGTCTCTCTAAAAATTAAAACCATGCAATGGTCAAAACTATTCACTAGGTCTTTGGCATAGGCCAAGAGATAGCAAAAGTTGGTTTTCAAGAAAAAAAAAATTTTAAGGACTAGTTTGAATAGGAAAATGTATATTAAATTTTTATAATAACTTAGGTATAAAAAAACCATTATTTATTTGACACAAGATTCAAAAACTACTAAAACTCACTCGAACAAGTCTTTAAAGAGCAGTGCACATGCCTATGTGGACAGAACTACAAGTTTTGATGAACTTTGAATATTTATTAAGGTTTTGAGTCTCAAAAAAAGATATAATAAATTTTTATTATCTATTAAAAACTTTTTTATCATAAATAACATGTAAATAACATAAGAACCATCAATACTCCTTTGAAATGGAATGATGTTTACACTAGACTGCGTACAAAATGAGTTACCCTTGTATTTTCTTGTAGATAATCAACTTCCATTCAATGTGTCAATAAATTAAATACAAAAATTTCATTCACTCTTATATACTATAGTTCCAAACAAAATGCATTCCAAAAAACTAAACTCTTTCATTGACATTCATGTCTAACATATGCTTGTACATAAGTTTGATAATTGTCTCCTTCTTGGAATTGTATTTTCTTTCTATCTCATTCTTGGAGATTAAAAAATTCCTTATCACCTATATTATTATTAAATTCAATATTTTACAAAACAATATATATTCCTAAAAATTTCTAATTTTCCAAGATTACTCCAGTGTAGGTGTTGAATGGACTTACGATGCATTTTTAAATTAGACCATTGACCAAAACTTAACAAATGATATGATCCAAGGTGATATAAACACTAAAATTCACATTAAAACCATATAGACTCCTAAAAAACGAAAAAAACATTATTAACATTCACTAAAATTTTGTAAAAGTCTCTTAAACTAAAATAAAACAATTCAAAAAAAATTGGCAGGAAAGTGCCAAACTCAAATTATAAGCCACCTAACCTACTATAAACACTGGGATATGATTAAAAATTTAAATTTAAGACCTATAATACCCCTAAAACAATCTATCAAGCCAAAATTGATAACAATAAGCCAAAACTAAAAACTAGGAGTGATGTTCCTGCATCAAGCTCTCACTAGGTGTCTATTGAGCTTGTCCTAAATAAACCAAATTAATATCATGATCTAGATTATAGGAGAAGTGTTGCACAAATTTATTTTATAGGCCATCAAATTCTGTACAAAATTATTTAAAAGTTGAAGTAGCCACTCCAAGGCCGATCTAGCTAAACTACGAGGAAAAATAAGAAGTAAATAAATATCACTAAAGGCCATAGGATGGAAGGTAACATGTAATTCCTTAAAATTTTCCTTTGGATCACCTTTAAATTTGTATTTTTTAAATTTTTTTAGCTCAAAACCTAAAGGAAATGGTATCTGAATATAGTCCATGTTAGAATGGTATGAGCATATTGCATTCAATTTAAACTTATTTCCCTACTTCCTTATTTGAAGAACTAAAATTACATCCTTCACCTATTGTAATTATTGGGATAGGAATGTGTATGGTATGAATTTTTGTAGTTAGGTTTGGGTGGTCCAAGTTGGATTAACTTAATGAAGAAATGAAGGATCAAGGAATGTTTATGTGGTTGGTCACTTAACCAGGAATATGTATTCACTAGTTAGGCTTATATTTATGGTTTGGTACTTGTTTGTTATACACATTGGGTTTAGGATTGGTAGTATGGATTTTATTTAGAGTTAATTATGTACTAAATATAGGTATTTTGTGTTGGTGAATGAACTATGTGTGATTGGTTTGGAAGGGAACTTTATGATGGTTAGTCTAGCCCTATTATATTTGTTGTTAGTTGAAGGCCTACTATGAAAATTATTACTGTTAGGAATAAGTGATTAATTATGAAATAAAATATAACATGGAATTAATTCCTCAAAATATCAATATTAGAGACACATGGAAGAAAATTTATATCTAATAAAATACACATAGAACACCGATATAGCATGGTTCACCCAATGTGGGCTACATCCACCAAGAGGCTCTCTATGTTATTATAACAAGAGTACAAAACAACTCTAAAAAAAACCCTCTTATAGAGATAACTTTATCCAACCCAAATTCACACCAAAATTCTTGATATGTTACACTACACCTTAAACCTGATCACACTGACTAAAGAGAGAATTACATATCTCAAAATAAGATGCAAAATGCAATGAATAATGTGTTACCCCTCACCCCTATTTATAATTTTCAAAATACCTTAAAAAATGCACCATAACCATAGAGATAACCATATCCCCACAAAATAAGGCAAAAAATAAGGGATGTTTCAACCACATAATCTCCTGATTCTCTCAACACCTTAAATCACACCCACTTCTCCACAAAACGTGTCACAAATGGGGTAAGTGGTTGAAATACTAAAAAATGTGTCCCACCATTTGTGAAAGTAAAAAATTCATGTTAAAAATGCCTTGGTAATTTTATTTTTACCTTAGGGGTGAAACGGGCTCCATATTTAACAATCTCCCACTTGGAGTTCGTTTCTCCTTGAATATAATTTAACACTCTTCCATGATCTTCACGAAGACCAACCAAAGCTGAACATAACCTAAACTTATCCAATGTGACTACCTTGGTCATCATATCCATAGGATTTTGGCTAGTATGTATCTTTTCTAGCTTCATCATTTTTCCTCCAAAGCTATCCTAATGAAATGATATCACAACTGTATGTTCTTCATCCTCCAATGGAAAATAAAGTTCTTGGCTAAATTTATAGCACTATGACTATCACTGTGTAATCCCCTAACTTTTTGTTTATTCCCCAACTCATTAAGTAACTATTGTAACCAAATCATCTCCTTACTAGCCTCTATAGCAATAACATATTTAGCCTCTATGGTTGATAAAGCCACAACCTTTTGTATCCAGGAAATCCAACTAACCATTGTATCCTCGATATTAAATACATAACCTATTATAATCCTCCTACTATCAACATACACAACCATATCTGAGTCTACATAATTATGCAAAGTAGTGTCAGATCCACTAAAAAAAAATGTTGTACCCATGGTTCCTCTCAAATATTGAAGAATCCATTTCACTGCTTGCCAATGCTCATAACCTGGATTACTCATACCTACTTACTACTCCCACTGCATGGTCAATATTTGGCCTAGTACAAATCATAACATACATCAATATACCAACCATCGATGAGTAAGGTACCTTGGACATCTTTAGCTTTTCTTCTTTTGTCTTGGGACACTACTCCTTTGATAATCTGAAATGGCCTACCAAAGGAGTCCCAACCGGCTTAACATCCTACATACTAAACCTCTCCCAAACTTTCTTCATGTACTCTTCCTAAGATAAGATCAAATTTCTCTCCTTCCTATTCTAAGTTATTCTCATACCAATGATTTTATTCATTGTACCCAAATAATTCATAGTAAAGGAATCACCAAGTTTCTTCTTGAGTACTTGAATCTATTACATGTTCTTTCCTAAAACCAACTTGTCATCTACATACAAGCATAAGATAATATAATTACCATCCTCAAATATCTTGATATACGAATAATGGTTAGAATGACACTTGGAGTAACCCTACAACATAAAACTCTCAAACTTCTTATACTATTACCATGGAGCTTGTTTCAGGCCATACAAGCTCTCCTTTAGTCTGCACACCAATTTCTCCTTTCCTTCAATCTCATAACACTATGCTTGCTCCATATATAATTCCTCCTCCAAATCGCCATGAATGAATGTAGTATTCACATCTAACTATTATAAGTGCAAATCTTCTACTACAAATATACCAAGCATAGTTCTAATAGAAGTCATCTTAACACTAGGAGAAAAAATCTCATAAAAATCAATACATTTCTTATGTGCACCCCTTGACCACCAACCAGGCCTTGTACATTTTATTTCCTCCATCTTCTTCTTTAATTTTATAGACCCACTTATTCTACAATGCTCTCTTGATATTTGGTAGCTTCACCAAATCCCACATCTGGTTCTCTATGAAAGAACTATGTTCCTCTTCCATGGCTTGTTCCCACTTCTCCCTAGCATTCACCTACATTGCTTCCTCAAAAAATTCTAGTTCTCCACTATCAGTAAGTAACAAATAACTCAAAGATGGGGGAAAATGTTTAGGAGCTTTTTTTACCCTAGAAGACCTTCTTACTATAGGATTTTGGGGTTCCTATGTAGGAGGTTCTTGAAATATCTCCTTAGACACCTTACCATTCGTAATATCATCCAACACTATGTACTCTTTTTTGTTCTTATTCCTATAACTAATCCTTATACATGAATTTTTATTTAAAGACAACATCCCTAGACTAGAATATTTTATTGTCTCTCAAACTCCAAACCCAGAAAATAAAGTCATCCTTATCATAACCAATAAAAATGCATCTCTCATACTTAGCTTCTAACTTGGTCCTATCTTTCTTAGCAACATAAACAAATGCCTCACTTCTAAAAACCCTAAGAAAAGAATAATTAAATTTCTTACCAGAGCAAGCTTCTTTAGGTATGCCTCTATCTAAAGGCACTAAAGGTCCTCTATTAGTCATATATATCGTTGTGCTAATTGTTTCCACCCAAAACATTAGGGGCAACCCTACATGTAACTTTATACTCCTAGAATGCTCCATGATTGTCTTGTTCATCCTATCTAATACTCCATTCTCCTTTGGTGTCCCTAGAACTATCCTTTGCCTATGAATTCCATTATGTGAACAATAATCATCAAATACTTTGCTACAATACTCACCTTCATTGTTTGACCTAAGACATTTCAACTTGAGACCTATTTCATTCTCAACCAAATCTTTCCATATTTTGAATGTTTCAAATACATCAAATTTCTCCTTAATGCAATAAACCCAAAATTTCCTAGTTGCATCATCAATAAATGTAACATAATAATTTAAACCACCAATAGAAGATACCTAATCTAGCTCCCATACATTCGAGTGAACCAACTCCAATTTATTCTCCTTCTTCATAGGTCCAACCCTTAGGAATTTAACATGCTTCTACTTCTCATACACATAATTGTTAAAGAAGCTAAATCAACCTATTTCAATCTGGGCAACTTGTCTTTTAAGATCTCCATGCCCTTTTAGCTCATATGTCTAAGCCTATAATGCCACAAAGTTACATCTCCATCTACAACAACTAAATTACAATGATCAAAACTACTAGTCAAATACAAAGTGCCAATTTTCTTATCTCTCACAAGCATATGAGCACCCTTGGTAACTTTCCAAGAGTCTGCTATAACCAACACCAAATAGCCCTCATTGTCCAACTACCCCACTGATATTAAATTTTGCCTTAACTATGGAACATGTCTGACATCCTTTAGTATCCATGTTTTCCCATTCTACATATTCCCCTAAACACAACCTTTCCCTACTATACTGCATGGTTCATCATCATCAAGATAAACATGTCCAAAATCTCCTTGAACATAATCAATAAAATGATTCCTATGTGTGGTGGCATGAAAAGAAGCCCCTGAACTAATACCCAAGATTTAGAAACATTATCCAAGGAAAGAATTAAAGCATCATAACTAACAGGACCTATTGTCATATTTACCTCCTTGGTCTCCTCATGTTTGGTCTTCTTGTCCCAAAGTTCCCAACATTCCTTCTTTTTTGTGTCCACTTTTCCCACAATGCCAACACACCATCTTGGCTCTACATTTAGATCTTCCCCAACCCTTTGAATTTCCATGATTTACTTTGTGTCTATCCCTTTATCTCCCTCTATTCTCCATCACCAAAGCATTCCCTGAAGATCATTCCCCAATTCTCTTCTTTTGCATTTTTTCACTAAGAATCACACCTATAACATCCGCAAACTTTAAACTTCCCTTAGCAGGGACAACATTACTCACAGCTATAACACGGCTATCCCAACTATTACGTAAGGATCACAAAATCAATAGAGAATTAACTTCATCTTCAAATTTAATACCAACATAAGTTAGCATACTCACAATTGTATTAAAATCATTCAAATGATCAACTATAGAACCATTTTCAGACATTTTCATATTAAATAACCTTTTCATCAAAAATATTTTATTATAGGTAGAGGGTTTTTAATATAGCTCACATAATTTCTTCATCAGACCAAATGTGGTCTTTTCCTTTAAAATATTAAAGGAAACTGAAGATGCAAGGCACAACCATATGGTTCCCAGTGCTTTCCTATCAAGAAAATTCCAATCTACCTGATCCATACCTAAAGGTTGGCCTATTTTCCCCATCAAAGGGAGATGAAGATCTTTCTTAAACAAGTAATCCTCCATCTACATCTTCCATAATCCAAAATTCTACCCATTGAATTTTTCAACTCTAGATCTACCATTATCTGCCATAGCTCCCACTAAATCTAATATCTTTCCTTGTAATTCGCCATTTTAAAAAAACCATTAGAACTAGCTCTGATACTAGTTGTTAGGAATAAATGATTAATTATGCAATAAAATTCAACACAAAATTCATTCCTCAAAATCATAGCAATAGAGACATATGGAAGAAAATTCAGATCTAAGCAGATACACACATAACATCAATATAACATGGTTCACCCAACGTGGGCTACATCCACCAAGAGGCTATCTATATTATTATAAATAAAAGTACAAAACAAATCTCAACATAAAACCTCTTACAGAGATAGCTTTCTCCAACTTGAATTCACACCAAAATTCTTGAGATGCTAAGCTACACCTCAAACCTGATCACACCAACCGAAGTGATAATTACAGAGCTCAAAATGAGATGCAAAATGTAATGAATAATATGTTACCCCTAACCCCTATTTATACTTTTCAAAAGCCCTTGAAAAATTCACCATAACTATAGAGATAACCATATCCCCATAAAATAAGGCAAAAAATAAGGGAGGTTTCAACCACATAATCCCTTGATTGTCTCAACACCTTAGATCACATCCACTTCTCCAAAAAAGTGCCACAAATGGGGAAAATGGTTGACACACTAAAAAATGCATCCCACCATTTATGAAAGTAAAAAATCCATGTTAAAAATGCCTCGATAATTTTATTTTTAACTTAGGGGTGAAATGGGCTACATATTTAACAATTACATGTTAGGAATATGTTATGGATAATTTATACGTTATGTATGAGGTAATTATTAACTAGTATATATTCATTGGACTTTATGAAATATTTGGTTAAAAAATTATTATTGTCTAGGTATTTGTTGTAGATTAGTCACTTGTTTTTGGCTAGGCATTTATTATTGGCTTGGTACTTGTTGTTGATTGGCCATAAGATGTGGATTAGATGATGTTTGAGGTGGATGGTTTACCACTTGTTATGGTGGTGCATTAGTCTGAACCTGCTAAGGTGGAATGTTTGATACCACCTAATGTGGAGAGGTATTTAATGGTGTTTGATTTCTTACTCCTTGTTGTACATTTGAAGAAGTAGATGATTGTGGAGGGTTAATCACCTATTATGAGTTAGATGTACCTACCCATTATTTTTTCAATCCCATTAATGTACTTTAAGGGGGATCTAGTGGGAATTTTTGGGTGGGGTATTCCTTGGCATCTTGGATTATACTTGGTGTGGATTAGGTAACACATGTATTATTTTCCATAATTTAGAAAGGGGTTCCTAAAGAAGATAACTATTGTTATTTATTTAGAGGAACCTTGAACATGTCTACAAGTGGCATGGTTTGAACAAATGGATCTGTATGCACATTGGAAGATCCTACCAAACTAGTTTGTAGTGCATTTGATGGAACCATCTCAATAATTAGTGTGTTTAGAATATTCATGGTATTAAAATTTCATGCTAGGTTAAGGTAGGCTTCATAGGCCTATTACACTTCATAAATTGGTTAGCACTTTGACATTTTCCCCTTAGCACAGGTAACAAGCTCCTAGTTAGACATTGGTACAAATGCATAATTTTGACTAGTACAGGCCAGATCAAATATTTGAATGAGAGGTGCATGACTAAATTACCTAACTAGACAAGGTAGACTTTATTATGGAAAATTTGATGAGAATTTAGAACCTACTACTACCCTAACAATAATCTCATATTTATGTTATAAAATATGATGATAAAGCAAGTATGGATCATAACTAGTATTAGACAAAGTGTTCACATAATATGGTTATTGTGGTTGAGCCATTTATGTACTAGGTGACATGTTGGTATGGTATTGCACAAAGGGATATTATTTTTGGACCGAATAAGGAGGTGTGTTTGCAAGGTATTATATAAGTTGATTATGTTCCTACACTGTGTTAGGACACATGTATGTGGGATATAACTCTATCTCATATACTACATTATCACCATAGGGATCATAGCCAAAAATGTCACTTGTAACAATGTTCTCATAATCTAAATTAGACATAGCTATGTTATGTGTATATCAAGACATGGTTAAATCCATGTTGCTTGCTTTGAGAAAGGTTGATCTAATGTTTCAAACATTAAAAAATTGGATTACAATGATCTCTTCTTGAAAACCAACAATCAATACTTGGTATAAACTATATCACTAAAATACTCTAGGTCTTTGGAATAAACAATTGAAAAAGAAAAACTCGATTTCATCACAATGCCTAAGCAAACTTGAATATTTGAACTATATGAAAAACACACTAAGGTTTAGGTCTAGGCTCATGAAATTTTGAAACCAAATGGTAAACAAACTAAGGTCTAAGTAAATGAAATTGGTCTTGGCACATGAAATTTTAAGTAAGTCTTGGAAATAAATTTGGTCTATGCATATGAAATTAGTCTTGTCACATGAAAATTCTAACTAGGTCTTGGAAACAAACTCGATATAGTCACGTGAAATTGATCTTGGCATATAAAACTTCTAGAAATAAACTTGGTCTAGGCATGTGAAAATTATAATTAGGTTTTGGAAATAAACTTGGTTTGGGCACATGAAAAATTAGTCTTAGAACATGAATTTGGAACTACTCTTAGGCCTAATGATCCTGATTTGAAACAAAATGCACACTTGGTCTAGATGAAACTTGGAAATGAGGAAAAATATGGTTTCAGTCTAAAAGGGAACTTGGTTTAGGAAAAGGTCTTAAACCAAAATAAAAATTGATCCAAGTTACACAATATAAACACAAAAAGGGAAACAACTCAAGACCAAGTTGTGACTAGACTCAAACATAAACAAATTGTCTTTAAATCTAAACTTTGAAAGATAGATTTTAAACTTGGTTTTCAAGACTTGGATTTTTAAATGAATAATGGTATAGAACTAAAATTGATAGTGTAACAATGTCTTTCAGAATTAAAGGCTCAAATGATCCTTTTTTTAAAAAAATTCTAAGGCAAATGGTATCACCAAATTTGGGCAACATGACACTTCTTAATGTGAATGGTGTATACATCAAGTGATTTGGTATTGGAATTATTTCTTTGCATGAATGGTTTTAGACTTAATTATAAAAAATAAGACCTATAAAAATATACATTCCTATCTAAAAACTAACACAAGGTTTGCATAGTATCTACCAAAATTTTATTGATATACTAGTTCTTGAGAGGAATTAATTTGTTAATCCAATAAATAAAGAACACATGAAGGTAAAGCGATTAGTAACCCTCTATCTCTCAGTAAATTATATATGGCATGGAACTTAGAGTGAAAAATCAATTAAGAATTGTTAATATAATTCATGGCAAGTGGGGTCAATTAGTCTAAAATTTTCAAATTGGATTTTCTAGATGTTTTACAAGTGCCTAAAAACACTTGGGTGTAATTAAATATTCATCACTTGGATTCAAACCATCTAAATTATTATAAAAGTGTCTTTTCACTTTTAAAACTGCTCCATCCATCAATTTATTAGTAGAGTGCAATGTTTAAACCACTGCATGATCTAGGTACCCTATCAACTTGTTAGGCTAATCGCTCAACCAATGTCCAATCAAATGGCACACCCAATTTTTATACCCCATCAAATCAATAGGGTTGGTATGATGCTGAGAGACTAAACCCTAGGTCAATGCACCCCTAAACAACTTGTGAGAAGGTGATGAACTCTTGATCGATAATCTAAGTAAAAATAAAAGAATAAATTGGTTGTTTTTGATTCATCCAAGTCCCTAAGAACAAGGAGAAAACATACGCAACATGTCTTCAGGCTACAATGAACAATAATCTTAGTCATGTTTCTGAGTTACCCTAAATGGGTGAGAGCATACACATGAATTTTATATAAGTAATGCTAAAAAGGGAAATATGTAATTAAAACTATGGAAATCAAACTTATTTTTAAACACCAAAATTTAAATGTGTGAAGGCCTTGCAAAAAAAAAATTGGACTAAAAAACAAAAAATTGCCAATGTTTTAAGCACTAAATGTAAATATGAACAATGTTTTTAAAACACAAAATTTCAAATGTGATGGAGCTATTTTGGGATGAAATATGGTTTCTCCTCACTTGAGACAACTTATAAACACTTGTTATAAATTTGATTAGGCTAAGATATTGAAGGAAACCTACAAGTTTTGCTAAAAAAATCATGAAAAATGCTCTCTAGAGTGATTTTGGAGTTACAGAGTAAAGGTAAACTAAGAAATTGTTAGGCTAATGAAACTGATTTAAAATTTTAAGGTTTTATACATGTAATTATTATGTTTGTTTAAAGGGATGAGATGCCTAAATTATATAAATAAATTATAATAATTAAGCTATTTATTTGTTATGTCATTTGAATTATTTTGACTTCCTAATAATATAAATAAATTGGGATAAATAAAGACTTAGTTGAAAACTAATTATCATGGATGATGGGTTTTGGAATTTGAGATCTGAGATCTAAGTAGTTTTGAGTGTCATTAATAGGATCTTGATATTTGTATGTTCACAAGATAGTAGCACCTAATTTGGATAGTAACACCATCTATGTGTAGTGTCCTCAATGTGGCACCAATGTCCCCTTTTTAAGACTATTCTTATTTTTGGGGAACACTTGTGTTTGTGTCTATATGTACTATTCTTGCATGATAAAAACCTATAGTTGTGTATTATACTTGGAAATATTGATTTTATGTACAAACTATAGTTATCTTTGCAAGTATAATATGAGAAAAAATTGAGTGTGTTAGTAGGATGGACTGGACATCTTCAACATCTTGCTATGTAGAGAGTTGCCAACATACTAGTAATCAAAATAAGGGTCAAGTCCAATGTAGTTCTCCAACCTAGTGCTTGATGTATGTGCAAGTGAATGCTAGAATGAGAGTGGCCTTGTATGCCTTGAAAGTGTTTGAGCTTTGAAATTCTTCAAAATTGTGTTGTTCCCAAAAGCTGCCACTCATTTTTGGGACAACATATGAACTATTTTAGCCTATAGGACCAAAATTCTCTCTTCCCTTCTCAAAAATTGTTCTAAGCATTCAAATTCTTCATTATTCAAGATTTTTTAGTTAAGGGACTAGCAGGTTCAACAGGTTCAATGACTTCAACAGGTGAGCTCTCTCAAAGGAACAAGTTTCCAACACTTAGGCAATTTCAAGGTTGGTTCAACGCCTCGGTTCAACCAAAAAATTTCATCGGCAAGCTTCAAACAAAGGATTGAACCATTGAACCATTAAACCCCACTTCTAAAAGGTTCAAAGGTTCAACGGGATTAAAGGTTCAATGACATTGGCAATCTTAAAGAGTTAAGCACTTCGGTAAAAGTTCAAAGTTCAACCGCTTCAGCAAGTTCAACGGCTTCAAAAGACTTAGCAAAAAGAAGGAAGATTGAACCATTGAACCGTTGAACCTTGAACCAAAAAGGTTCAATGTAGTTGGTTCAAAGTGGTTGGTTCAATGAGTTCAAATGAATGGTTTAAAGTGGTTGGTTCAAGTGGTTAATTGAATGAGTGGAACACAAGATTGAACTATTGAACCATTGCTCGGTTCAATTGGTTGGTTCAATCGAACGGTTCAAAGGAGTGCCCCAAAGCCCAAAGGGCAAGTACCCTTGTAGAGGGCAGTGAACCAAAGGCCAAGTGCCCTTACGGAGGGTAGTGAACAAAAGTGGATAAAGAGATATCTTTTAGAAAGTGGCTAAGGCAAGGAAAGGTTTCCTTCAGACGTTTTGTCTGAAGGAATTGAAGATGAAGACCGCCTAAAGGACCCTGAAGGGCAGGTACCCTTGTGGGGGCTCTTAACGACTAGGAAATGGATCTTCTCAAGACCCAAAGGGACACCTTCCCTTTGGGAGGTTCTAAAGACATTAAGCTGAAGGAATGTTTCTATGAACTCGTTTCTATGGACTCATTTTTACGGACTGATTTCTATGGACTTAGTTGTACGGACTCATTTCTATGGACTTTATAGGCTGGTTTCTACGGACTCTGAAGGTTTTTTTCTATGAACTCCATGGATTTGCTTCTACAGACTCTAAAGGCTGGATTCTATGGACTCTTTCAAAGTTTGAAAGACTTGGAGAAAACTACGGACTCTGTAGGCTAGAAAACTATAGACTATGCAGGCTAGTTTCTACGGACTCAACAGGTTTGTTTCTATGAACTCCATAGATTTGTTTCTATGGACTCTTTCAAAGCTTAAGATAATTAGAGAAAACAAATTCTTCTAAGAAAGAAGATGAACCATTGAACCTTGAACCAAAATGGTTCAAAAGTTCAACGGATACAACGGTTCAAAGAAATTCCTGAGCAAAGGAAAGAAGCGAAAGATTCCAGAGACCAATTCAAGGAGATGGTTCAAGCGAATGAACTAAAGAAGCAATGAAACGAAGGAGCCAAGAAGGCCACCTGAACTATTGAAATAGTGAACCAATGACATCCTCACAAATTCCAAATTTAGGGTAATGAAATATTCATTTATTTTCAAATGAGGCACAAAACCTGAAGACCAACTTAGTGACCAACTGAAGGAGTTACTTTTAGTAGGTGAAACAGTCCACCAAGTAGATAGTTGAGCTTGAAAACATTAAAGGTGTGGCCTATTTTTATCCCTTGGAATAAAAGTGAGGGGACAATTGTGTACATATTTGATGAAAGACCAGACAACCCATGCTAAGGAGAAGACATTTGAGATGACTCGACACACCACAGTTAAAGCAGATGCCCTATTCCAGCATGGCCCCCTAACAGAACTGAAAATGCATTCAAGGCATTGAATGCACAGGATGGGCCATTCCATGAAACAAAGCACCAAGCCTTTCTTGGCTGCTATATATTTTAATCTCTTATTTTATGCAAGGGAGATCTTTTGGGTTATAGAAGCAAAACTCTACCAAAATTGAAAGGCGATTACTGAGACTTTGAGCTCAGATTGTTGATCATATTTCTTTGTTTAAATGAAAAAGTAGGTTAATTTTAGACTTTGTGATGTTATAGCTTGTGTCATTTAGGGGATTGTTCTTATGTCTATTTCTTGAATGTGTTCTTGTGCATTTTAACAAAATAAGCAGAACTAGTGGAAGTAATCAGGAAGGTGTCCTGAAGCCAACTATGGAGAGACTTTATGGTACCACAATTGTAGTTAGTGTGTGTGTGTGTGTGTTTAGTTTATTTCTATGTAAAGGATCTTGAGATGACTTTATGCCCCCATTATCCTTCGTATTTCACTTGGGTAGTTGAGGTGGAAACTTTGTGCCACACTTCATTTTACTGGTTATTGCGCCCTTGTTACCTGTTACATATCACTACTAGAAAGGATTCATGTTGTTTGTTATAGACCACTTCTAAAAGAAGAGAAGTGCCTTTAGTATTTTCACCAAAATTTTCCTATGTTTGTGAACATCATCTCTAAAAAAAGAGAGATGGATGGTGTTATCCTACCCCTGAGTGTTATTTTTTGCTTATATATATAGTATATAGCACCTCATATTTATAGGGAACCTCCCCTTGATGAGAGGAGAGATTTGTCCCCTTTGATGTGGTAAACCTGCACATTTGGCCAACCAATCTCCCTATGATGTAGTTGAAGTGACCTATTTTGCCCATCAGTTAGCTGGTGACAAAATATTCACCTAACATTTTTTTGGCAACTCTACTGGAGAAGAGTGCACAGTTTGAAGCCTCAAGCTTCAAGCTGAAGCAGGGCTAGTTATTTTCCATTTTTATTCTACAATCTGGCAACTCCATGCTATACTAGAAGCTAGAGAGCCCAACATGTTATTGACCCTATTTTTGAGTTGGTGCAGCAGGGCAATCTTGATTTGTTTCCTCCATAACTTCAAGTTCAACAAACTAGGAGTCTTCCTCCTACCAATACCAGGTCACAAATACAAGGAAGAGCTTCTTTTTATGCTATTATCAGAGCTTTACCTATACATACTCCACCTAGATTTGTTATCCCCACTTTCCATAATCAAATCATGGTGGTTCAAGGCCCCTGGGGTAACTCTTTTGGCCCACTCAATTTAACTCCACCTCTACATGAGCTACCACGCAGTTCAAGGAAGAATTTCCTCAAATTCTTTGGTGATGGGAAGGTTCATCTTGATGAACATATTGCAGCCTTCAACATAGCCTGTGGTGTGATAGGCATAGAGTATGAGGACGTGATAGTCAAGCTATTCATGGAGACATTACAAGGTGCTACTACAGACTGGTTTTACCACCTATAGGCTCAGTCAGTGACTAAATTGAACACTCTCAAAGCTAAGTTCAAAGTAAAGTTTAAGCCTATAGAAGATGTGCATGCCCTGTTAGCCCAGCTCACACAGATGAAGAAAGAACCTCATGAACCTATGAGGGACTTCATTGCCAAATTTGACAAGCTGAGGAATAGGATTCCTATAATTTCTTGGCCAACACTTGAGAACCTTAAATGTTTCTTCATCAACTCACAACTACCTGAAGTGAGTTTTCTATTGAGACGTGTTGGCCACATAGACCTTACTACTGCTCAAGATTTGGCCACTGAGGTGGAAGATGACCTTATCTTGGTAGGAAAGATAAGGAGAGATCCTAATAGAGGTAAATCTTCTTCATCTTTTGAATATCCATCTACATGCACCATTGATCCAATGGTGTAAAAGCTGGCAAATGAGTTGCTTGCTCTTAGAAAGCAAATGGTGCAAGGGATGTCATCTGCCCCTTCGTATAGAGATATACCAAGGAGGATATTCCCTAATCAATCATACTAAGGCAATGCTGCTAGGAATCAAGGGCAAACAAATCATCTTCCTCCCCCATGGGGGAACTTTGCCATTGAAGCACCTCCAACCAACTTAGTAGTTGGATATCTTGAAGCAGAATCAGATTTCTCCTTCCAACCTGAGTTGAACCTAGAAGATAACGCTAATCTCTTCATTGAGGGAGAAGAATTAGCTAGAGACTCCAACATTAGTTTCCTAAATTACCAGGATGAACCTAGAAGTGAAGGTAAAGCAGCTGAGGGATCATACACTGTGTTCACTCAGTCCAAGAATTAGTCAACCCAGTAAGCTGATAAAGAAAAATAGAGGAGTGAGCTCAGCCTATAATTTCAATTGCCAAATGAGGAACTTCTCTACCTTTCCAGCCAAAGGACTTGATAATTGTTAAAAAAATAAGTACCCCAAACATTTCTACACCTTCAACTTCAGTTTTGCAGATCAGTCCTCCCCCCTTAAAAACCAAAAAGATGAACTACCTTTCCCCATTCCTAATTCATTTTAGACATTTGACATAATCAACCATGTCAAGAAAACCAAAATTCAAATGTTTGAATTTGAATTCCTACAATCCAACCCTGAACAGTTAGATAAGTTGGTTCAATATGTAAAGATTAAAGCCATCCCTATAGGACAAGCAATTCCAAAGGTGACTCCCATGTCCACCTAGAATAACCTTGTCATTTCTCCTCCTATTGCTCCCAGAAGGACTGAACCATTTTATGTCTCCTTATTGATAAATGGACACTAACTGAACAATTGCATCATAGACTCAAGTGCATATGACAATGTCATGCCTACCAAAGTGGTAGAATCTCTTGGTCTCACACTAACCAAGAAATTTGAAAGATGCTTCTCCATGGAAAACAAACAAGTCCCTTTGCTGGGACAAATCAAAGATGCCCAGTTTGCATTTGCATCCTTTCCAAGAAAGAGAATCAAGATGACAATCCTGGTGGCTGACATCCCAGCCTCATATGGCATCCTTCTTGGGTGAAATTTTTGCAAGGATGTTGGTGGTGAGTTGAGCATGGACCTGTCTAAGGCAAGGATCCTAGTCAAAGGCATTATGTAGAGATTGCTCCTTGAGAAGGAAACAAAATATGTGGTCACTCAAACATCAGTGCCCAAAGCTCAAATTTTTTTTGAGTCTTTAGGCATGGGTAATTACTTCTTATCCATGGAGGAAGTTCATGAGGCATGTGATGAAGCCCTTGAAGGTGACAATCTAAAAATTGGTTCAGATAGAATAGCAAAAGACAGGATAGAGCGTAATGCAAGTGTAGAAGAAGCCTCCCCTCCAAATGAAGACAAATCTAAGGTAAGGTCAGCTTCTGATGATGTATGGATACTAGAATTTGATGGCAACTATTGCTCTACCAGTTTAGGAGCTGGGATTGTGTTGATATCTCTCCAAGGAGATATTTTTCATTTTTCATATAAATTATAGTTTAGCAATACCAATAATACTGCTAAATATGAATCACTACTTCTTAGATTGAAGGTTGCTCAAGACAAGGGCATCAAGCTCCTTCATGCTAAAGGAGATGTTGAGCTAGTGGTTTTTCAAGTGAGGAACCTGTACCAAACCAAAAATGAGAGATTACGCTATTACTACAATCTAGTTTGGGATCAAATTGAAAGTTTTGATGCTTTTAGCATCTCTGTAGTTCCTAAGGAATTCAATGACTGAGCTGATGCTTTGGCTATTTCAACAACTCTTTTGTTTCCTCACTTAGATTTTAAGAGAGATAGGTACACTATCAAATTGGTCTTTCAACCAAGTGTGCCTGACAATTCCAATCATTGGTAGGTGTCAATGGTGACAACCAAATAATTGCCTTCCTAAAACAAAAAGATAGCTTTGAACAGCTTCACTTTGAAGGTAGTGAGCCTCAGAAGCTTGAACTAGCCCCTGAATCAAGTTTAGACGTAGGTGAAGAATTCCTATGACTTAAAGGGAATAAAATCCCAAAAGGCTTGGTTTTCCTTGAGAAGTTGTTTGACAAGCATGATAGGTTTTTCAAATAGCAACAAATGGATTCAAGCTCCTCTCAGGAGTTTGATCAAATAAATTTGGGTACCAAAGAAAATCCCAAGATGGTGAACATTGGGAAGTGTTGCACTCCAGAAGTGAAGTTCAAATTTGTTGCTCTGCTCCACCAGTACATGGATGTCCTAGCATACTCCTATGATGATCTAAAGTCGCTCAGGCCTGATGAAATTTGCCATGAAATTCCTCTCAAAGATGATTTGGTGCCTTAAAAGCAGAAATTTAGGTAGTACAATGTGAAGATATTAGGTACTATTCTATCTAAAATATAGAAAATGTTGAATGCTAGGATAATTTTCTCAATCCATCATTCCACATGGATTGCCAACATAGTACCTATGAGGAAAAAGAATGGCAAAATTTGCCTCTGCATGGACTTTAGGAATTTGAATCAGTCATCCTTAAAGGATAACTATCCTCTGTCCATCATGGACCAAGTGCTTCAGACAGTGACTAGTTCAGAGATGTTATCAATGCTAGATGGCTTCTCATTATACAATCAAGTAGAAGTCAGTGAAGCAAACCAGCATAAGACTACCTTCACCATGCTTTGGGGCACCTTTGCATATCGAAGAATGCCATTTGGCCTGATAAATGTTGGCACCACTTTCCAGAGAGCAATGGACTTTGATTTCAAAAATGAAATGGGTAAGTTTATCATGGTATACCTTGATGACTTGACCATCTTTTCCAAGCATCACCCTAATCATGTGCACCATTTGCAACAAGTACTACAACGTTGCTACTAGAATGGCATTTCTTTAAATCCCAAGAAGTTTGTTTTTAGGGTAATGGAAGGGAAACTTCTCAGACACATTGTATCCCAAGAAGGCATAAAGATTGACTCAGAAAGAGTCAAATCCATCTAAGAACTTACCCTACCCACAAGTAAGACTTTAGCTCACTCTTTCTTTAGAAAGGTGAATTTTTTGCAAAGGTTCATACCTAAGTTTGCTGAGAAGACTCACCATATTGTAAACATGATGAAGAGAAAGGCCACTTTCAGCTAGACTGAAGAAGGCAAATTGTCATTTCAAGACATCAAGATAGATATTGCCCATGCCCCAATTCTAGTTTGTCTAGATTATACTAGGGATTTCACAGTATATAGTTATGCTTCTGAGCACACACTTTCAAAAATTCTAGTTCAACAAAACAAAGAAGGTTTGGAATCTCTTGTATCCTTCATGAGCTGTCCTCTCAAAGCTCATGAACTAAAGTATTCAAACATAGAGAAGTATGCTTATGCAGTGGTAAAGGCAGTAAAGAACTTCCATTTTTACATCCTAAATTCACACATTACTACCCTAGTTCTTGATACCACAGTCAAATCCATATTAACTCAACATGAGTTTGGAACCAAAAGGGGCAATTAGATTTCTAAAATCTAGAAGTTTGATCTTGATATCAAACTAATGAAGCTTGTGCAGGGAAGGGGCCTCTGCCAATTGACTGCTAACAACAGACCCAAAGAAGTAGGGGATGAAGGAATAGAAGTAGAAGACATGTCAATAGTCCTCTTTGTCTCCACCACGAATGAGTGGTATTCGAGTATTGCTCATTTCCTTACTTATGGTGAGTGTCCTACCCACCTGTCTCATAAATAAAGGAGGAATGTTAAATTGAAAGCTTCCAATTTTGTCCTATGGGATAACTGCCTATATAAGAGGAGCCTTGATGGAGTGTTTCTTTGCTGCATGGATAAAGAATAATAGAACCAACTTTTGAAGTCTTTCCATAATCTGGCCTATGGAGGACATTTTTTGCTCCTATAACTACTCATAAGATTCTACGAGCCAGGTGTTATTAGCCTACTCTATTTTAGGATGCATACAAATGGGTATGAAGATGTGAACTATGCCAACAGTTCATTGGAAGACCCAAGTTCGCTGCTCTACCTCTCAATCTAGTGGTAATAGAAGAGCCATTTCAGCAATGGGGAATCGATTTCATTGGTGTTGTAAACCCATCTTCAAGAACTAGACATGATTATGTCCTCATAGCCATAGATTACTTCACCAAATGGGTGGAAGCAATTCCAACCAAACATGCTACTTCTGAAGTGGTATGTGATTTCTTCAAGGAAAACATCATTTCTAGGTTTAGGGTCCCAACCAAGATTGTCACCGATAATGCAGCCTATTTCTCTTATCATGAGATCACTCAGTTCTATTTTTATTATGGGATTACCCTCTCCCACTCCTCTGATTATTTTTCACAAGGGAATGGCCAAGTAGAATTGAGCAAAAAGAACCTGGTGACTATCATTAGGAAGCTGGTGGATATTAACCAATGAACATGGTATAAATCATTGGTTGATGCTTTATGGGTAGATAGAATTACACCCAAGAGGGTGATAGGTATGTCACCTTTCCAAATTTTGTATTGTCTCAATGTAGAGATACCAATCAACTTGGAATTTATAGCATTGAAATTAGTGAAGGTGGTCAAAGATCAGACATATGAAAGCTCCATCGATAAGAGGATCATGTGCTTAACTGAGCTAGATGAGTAGTGAACTATGGTGGTGGATTGAATTGCTATGCATCAAAGTCTGGTGAAGAAGCTCTTCAACTAGAAAGCAAAAACCCATGATTTCCAAATTGGAGATCAAGTCCTGTTATGGGACAAAAGGAGAGAACCAAAGGGAATGCATGGGAAGTTTGATTCCCTGTGGAGAGGCCCATTTACTATCCATCAGCTCAATGGTGAAAATAGTTTTCTATTGAAGTATCAAGATGACACGCCCTTTTCTCTACCTCACAATGGGTAGCATCTTAAGCACTTCAATCCTTAAAGTATCAAATAAGATCATCTGTACATATTTATATTTGTATAGTCTTTAGTTCTATTTTGTGCTTTTCATTTTTGTTTTTGGCACCTTTATTTTTTGGGTAGCATGACTCCGTAGCCCAATGGCATACTTAAAGGCACTTGAGATTCTCATTTTTACTCCTCTCAGCTATTCCAAAATTTCAAATTGAAGGAAGTTCCCTAACTAGAGCTAGCTGTTGTTCCCAAAAGATGCCACTCATTTTTGGGACAACATATGAACTATTTTGGTCCTTCAAGACCAAAATTCTCTCTTCCCTTCTCAAAAGTTGTTCTGAGCATTCAAATTCTTCATTATTCAAGTTTTTTCAGTTAAGGGACTAGCAAGTTTAATAGGTTCAATGACTTCAATAGGAGAGCTCTCTCAAAGGAACAAGTTTCCAACACTTAGGCAATTTCAAGGTTGGTTCAATGCCTTGGTTCAACCAAAAATGTCCATCAGCAAGATTCAAACAAAGGATTGAACCATTGATCCATTGAACCCCACTTCCAAAAGGTTTAAAGGTTCAACAGGTTCAAAGGTTCAATGACATCGACAAGCTTAAAGAGTTAAGTGCTTTGGCAAAAATTCAAAGTTCAATCACTTTAGCAAGTTCAATAGCTTCAAAAGACTTAGTGAAAAGAAGGAAGATTGAACCATTGAATCATTGAACCTTAAACCAAAAAGGTTCAATGCAGTTGATTCAAAGTGGTTGGTTCAACAAGTTTAAATGAATGGTTGAAAGTAGTTGGTTCAAGCAGTCAATTAAATGAGTGGAACACAAGATTGAACCATTGAATCGTTGCTCGGTTTAATCGATTAGTTCAATCGAATGGTTCAAAGGAGTGCCCCAAAGCCCAAAGGGCAAGTGCCCTTGCAGAGGGCAGCAAACCAAAGGCCAAGTACCCTTGTGGAGGGTAGTGGACAAAGAGATATCTTTCAAAAAGTATCTAAGGTAAGGAAAGGTTTCCTTAAGACAAAATGTTTGAGGGAATTCCTTAAGACATTTTGTCTGAAGGAATTGAAGATGAAGACTGCCCGAAGGACCTCGAAGGGCAGGTATCCTTGTGGGGGGCTCTTAACGACCAGGAAATGGACCTTCTCAAGACCCAAAGGGACACCTTCTCTTCGGGAGGTTACAAAGACATTAAGTCAAAGGAATTTTTCTATGGACTCGTTTCTACGGACTCATTTCTATGGACTTAGTTCTATGGACTCATTTCTACAGACTCTATAGGCTGGTTTCTACGGACTCTACAGGTTTGTTTCTACAAATTTTATGGATTTGCTTCTATAGACTCTGCAGGCTATATTTTATGGACTCTTTCAAAGTTTGAAGGACTTAGAGAAAACTATGGACTCTGTAGGCTAGAAAACTACAGACTTTGTAGGCTGGTTTCTACAGACTCCATAGGTTTTTTTATGAACTCCATAGATTTATTTTTATAGACTCTTTCAAAGCTTGAGAGACTTAAAGAAAATAAAGGCTTCTAAGAAAGAAGATGAACCATTGAACCTTGAACCAAAATGGTTCAAAGCTTCAACAGATTCAACTGTTCAAAGAAAGCCCTGAGCAAAGGAAAGAAGCAAAAGATTCCAGAGACCAGTTCAAGGAGAAGGTTCAAGCAAATGAACCAAAGAAGTGATGGAACCAAGGAGTCGAGAAGGCCACTTGAACCATTGAAACTATGAACCAATGACGTCCCCATGAATGTCAAATTTAGGGTAATGAAATATTTGTTGATTTTCAAATGTGGCATGGAACCTAAAGACCAACTCAATGACCAGCTGAAGGAGTTACTTCCAGTAGGTGAAACAGTCCAACAAGTAGATATTTGAGCTTGCAAACATTAAAGGTGCGGCCTATTTTTCTTCCTTGGAATAAAAGTGAGGGGATAGCCATGTACATATTTGGTGAAAGACTAGACAACCCATGCTAAGGAGAAGACATTTGAGATGAGTCGACATGTTACAGTTAAGGCAGACGCCCTATTCCAGCATGGCCCCCTGATAGAACTAAAAATGCATTCAAGGCATTGAATGCACAGCATGAGACATTCCATGAAACAAAGCACCAAGCCTTTCTTGGCTGCTATATATTGTAATCTCTTATTTTATGCAAGGGAGATCTTTTGGGTTATAGAAGCAAAAATCTGCCAAAATTTAAAGTTAATTACTGAGACTTTGAGCTCAGATTGTTGATCATATTTTTTTGTTTGAATGATAAATTAGGGTACTTTTAGACTTTGTGATTTTATAGCTTGTGTCATTTAGGGGATTGTTCTTATGTCTATTTCCTGAATGTGTTCTTGTCCATTTTAACAAAATAGTGGAAGTAATCAAGAAGGTGCCCTGAAGCCAACTGTGGAGAGACTTTGTGCTACCACAATTGTCTTTAGTGTGTGTGTGTTTAGTTTATTTCTGTGTAAATGATCTTGGGATGACTTTGTGCCCCCATTATCCTTCATATTTCACTCTTAGGTAGTTAAGGTGGAGACTTTGTGCTACACTTCATTTTTTTGGTTACTGCACCCTTGTTACCTATTACTTATCGCTACTAGAAAGGATTCTTGTTATTTGTTGTAGACCACTTCTAAAAGAAGAGAAGTGTCTTCAGTGTTTTCACCAAAATTCTCCTATGTTTGTGAACATCATCTCTAAAAAAAGAGAGATGGATGGTGTTATCCTACCCCTGAGTGTTATTTTTTGCTTATATATATAGTATATAGTGCCTCATATTTATAGGGAACCTCCCCTTGATGAGAGGAGAGATTTGTTCCCCTTTGATGTGGTAAACCTGCACATTTGGCTGACCAATCTCCCTATGCTATAGTTGAAGCAACTTATTTTTCCCATTAGTTAGCTGGTGACAAAATATTCACCCAACAAATTGGACTTAGGGTTTCTGTAGATAGTATTATGTAGAAAGTAGGGAAAATTAGGGATATATTACATTGATTTTTCATAATTTTATCTTTTATTTGAATAGATTTTACATCTATTTTCCATCTAGTGAAAATAGGTGGATTATACTTGTAATTATATGGTGAGGTTGCTTGTGTGGATAATAAAATGAGCTTAGGTTAAACTTAGGAGGGGAACATGTTTGAAAAACTATCCATTGGGAAGAGTTGGGGATAAGAATAATAGTGCCTAGTTGGGGACACTAGCACCATGTGGATGTAGTGTCCCAAATGTGGTGCTAGTGTCCTCTCTATAAACTGCTAAGTAATTTAGATTGGGGTTAGGGATGATAACTCAAAGATTATGTCTTGACTAGATGTAGGTGACTATGGTCTACTGAATGACTAGAAATGTGAGTCTAAGGCTCTAGAATAGGTCTATGGCTAGCCTAGGGATAGGGTCACTGAAGCGATACTCTTAGAATCCAATTACCATTTTTAGGTGATTATATTCTCCCCTATTTATGCTAGTAATACAACAAAGAAAAATGATTAGTATAAATAAAAAAGAAGAATACACAGACTTACCTTGGAATTGAAACCCATGTAGCTAAGTTTGAATATGTGAATCTGGGTCTGCATATGTCAAACATGATCTAAAGTAATGTCCTTTAATGAAACACTAAAAAATCAATCCTTACTTAAGTGACAATCAAAAGTAAAAGACTATGCTAAAATGAAATAACTGAGTAGAAAGAGAAGAAAAGAACAAAGACACCTCATTGGGTATGTAAACAAATGTATGAACATGATGATGATCTATGTGTGTGAATGTGCATACTGATCATACCATTGAATAGCTTGGACTCAACTGCTAGCTTATTCAATCCTCATATGGGTGGCTCAAGAAATCAATCTAGTTTTGACTCCATCATTACCCACCCTTTCTTGGTAGACTATGATCTCTATGAATAGCTTGGATAAGACTATATGTGTGTTAAACCCTCTCATGTAGGTGGCTTAAATACTCAAGTAGGCCATGAATACATCATTTCCTCTTGTGTAAAGTAGATGCATCTATAATTGTACTATTCAAAGTATCGAAAGTATCTATGTATTCAACTCTATGACCACTTAGGTATATTAGGTGGCTCTGGGCCACTCAAAATTTTCAACCACTACAAATGGAGTAAGACATGAATTTGGTGACAACCTAGAATGTGATAACAAGTGTATAAAATTTAGATAATGACATAGAGTTTTCCATTCCATCTAATCAACTTGTCTGAAATTGATTATATGGAAATTATGTACCATGCACATGCCCCTAATCTAGTGGATAGTGAAAGATAATGGGAGACAAAAGGGGGGTATAAAGCAACACCTTTTCTTTTGAAAATAACAATATTTTAAATTGGAGATAATGTTAGAGACACTTCAAAAAGGAATTTGATAATGACGTAAAAACATGAATTATGGAATTTTGAATGTAGTTTCTAAATATATATATTTTTTCAATACCCAAATGATAAAAGTGTGCAAAATGGATGCATTTATGAAAATATGTTGGCCATTTTTTGTGAAAAGATAAGGAGATTGCATGTGCACTATTGATAATTTAAAATTTGTGATTGATTCTAATCAACAACAATGGGAAGTTTCAAGCTGTGGGATATTGTGGCTTGAAACAACCTCCATATTTTAGAGAAGCTGGTCTCTTCTTTTGTATCAAGTGTTGGGGGAAAAGGGATAGGAAATCAAATAGAAACACAAATACATGAATTGAAACCTAACTATGGTGATGCACCTATGTGTAATTCTAATCCTAACCTGAGCACAGTGAAACTATATGTAGGATTCAATTACATTTAAGAGCAGACAAGTGCATGATCAATGTAAAAGATTAAAATAATAGAAATAGAGGCTCATAACAGAGACTTTTTTTGCTAAGATACAGAAAATGTGAACAAAGGCATAGAGTTCAATATTCACAAGAATCTCCCAATCACATAAGAGGTGCAGAAGTCACGTACAGTTACGTAGAAATTTTGATTCAAGAAAATGAGACAAAAGCAAATGACTTTCCTAATCACAACTCTAGAAAATCCACAGTTTAGACTACCTTTGCAAATGACATAGATAATATCAACCAAGGCATAGAGTTCAATCTTCTTAATTCATTTAGCGACATAAAAGGCACAAAAACATGCACAGTTACATTAAATTTACAACTCAAGAAAATGAGACAAAAGCAAATGATACTACTGGTCACAAACTCTAGAAAATCTAAACTATAAAAAAGTCCCCCCCCTTTTTCTGATACTAATCCTCTTCTTTTATAGCCTCGAATGTCTCCTTCCATCATCCCTTTTCCCACACAATTCTACTCCACTCTTAACTCACAGGGGACAAATAGACGACACTTTTAATGCCTTGGATGTATCCTAGTCTTATCAAAAATGGCCTCGCTAGAGAGGGGCAGTTGCTCTGATTACGACATGTAGATTCATGTCTAGTACCTCCTCCCATGCTTGAATTTATTCATTCCATCACCTATGTAGCTGCGTAACTATCCATTCTCTTCCACTTATAGGGGATAAATAGATGGCCCCTTTTAATGTTTGCAAGCCCCCAAAAATCTACCCAATGGACTGGTCCATCTACCAGAAATAACTCTCACCAAATTTTCCCTCCATCTCACTTTGCAGCAACAGATACGCGAAACACTCTATTCTATTGAAACAGAAGAGGACACTTAGTGAATTCACTAAAATTCTCCTTGTCACTCAAAAAGCATCAAAGAATGACACTTGGCATTTTTTACCTAATTTATTGAAGACACGCGGCACATTTCACTTTCCCTTTAGCTATGCGGTAGAATTATTTGGGGCACATATTAGGCTCCTATGGATGGTGACACTTGGTAGCTTTCACAGACCTTTGAAATAACACCCAAGACCCACCACAATCTTTATTCAACAATGAAGCTTGAAGATGGTTTCTCATAAGTTGACATGTGGTGGCCTCCACTATTTTGGGATGACACGTGATGCCTTCCACTTCTCCTACTAGGGGTATGTGGCGTCTTTTGCTTCTTTTGGGAATGAAGTATAAAGGGGCTCAGAGAGTGACACTTGGCGGTCTCCACTCATCTTTGGCACTTAAAAAAAATGAAACAAATGCCCTACTACCTTCCAAAAGGGTACTTGGCCCCTTTGGTTTTTTGGGACACTCCCTTGAATTGCCCGATGAACCAATAATGGTTCAATGGTTCAACACCACGTGCCATTTACACTTTAACTAAGGTATTGAACCAAAATTTTAAACCAAAGCATTGAACCCAGGTGTTGAATTGACTGTCCCTCAGATGCCGACACATGGTGACTTCTGCTTTCCTCTAAAAAAGTAGTCTAGGGCCTTTCACGACTGCCACCTAGTGCTTTTCGCATGATCCTGCTTCTTAGCTCATTGAAAGCCTTTGCCAAAAAATAGAATGAAATGTGGGTGTTGATATGAGACACGGATGCTGACACATGGTGCGTTCTACTTAGCTGTTATTAGATACGTAGCACATTCCATGGCTCTCTTGAAAGTCATGAAAAATGCCTCAAATGACTCCTCTTGGCTTGTTCAATAACTTAGAAAGTGACACTTGGTAGCTTCCGCTACTATTCAACACTTAGATGAAAAAAACCCATGCTCTGCTCCAAAACTCTGCTGCCACAACTAAGGTATGTGAGAATCAAAACACTGCAGTGCGCAACTAGAAATCTGAATGCAACGTAGAGTAAAAATTTACTCTACAGTTATTGGTGACCCCTAGGACTTTTGACCCTACTCAAAAAGAACACTCCACCTTTTTCTAGATCAAATTTGTAAAAATTACATCTCTAAAAGAGCCATTGACATGTGTTTAAAACACTTATTTAAAAGAAAGGTGAGAAAATAATGAAAAAACAATGCGAGAAAGGAAAATTATTTAACTATAATACATTAGAGACCCAATTCAATTGAAATGATTCAAATAGATTCTGTTTATAGGAATCTCTTTAGGTTCTCCTTTCATCGACTCCAGCTTGAATGAATTCTTCTACTTGCATGCACAAATTTTATACAGGCTAGTCCATAATGCTTCGAATTTGGTATGCTAACCTAGCTTAGTGGCCCTTTCATCCCATTTAAAAACAATTGAGCGTACTTCAAAATTAAGATTTAAAATCCTTTTATCAAAATAGTTCTTGACCATTCCCTGATGCTTAATCAATGAATCGTGGGCTATATCCCTCTTTTCTTGAACTTCCAAAAGTTCTACAAGTCTGACCTGCATGGGGCCATTTTCTTCAATTTCAATTTGTTTGATCAGCTAGAGAGTGGGGATTTCCAAGCTTAGGGGAATCACAGCAGACTTTCCATATTCTAATTCATATGGAGACATTTTGATCACCTACTTAGGCATGATTCTATTAGCCCATAGTGTTAGATTAAGCACTTTATGCCACTCTTTGTGATGATCAGCCCCTACTCTTTTGATGAGTCTTATCAGGTTCTTATTGGTTGATTATGCCAGACCATTACCTTGAGGATAATAGTTAGATGAAGTCTTTAGATATATCCCATGTTTCAAGGCAAACTCAGATACTTTAGACCCCAAGAATGCTTTAGCGTTATCTAAAATGATGGTGTGAGGAGCCCCAAAGCGAGTAGTGATACTCCCTAGAAAATTTAGGATCACATTCTCTGTTGCTTCCTTAAGTGGGACTACCTCGATCCATCTAGTGAAATAGTCTGTGGCACTCAATATCCATTTGTGACCCATACTAGACACTAGATTTATCATTTTGATGAAGTCGAGACACCATTGAGCAAAAGGTTCATCTACAATTATAAGACTAAGGGGCATGGCTGCATTCCTCCTCATCCCCATATAATATTGGCAGGATTGACATTTCAAACCATCTGATAATAATCTGCAAATAAAGTAGGCCAAAAATATCCTACCTCACTTATCTTTATGGCTGTGATCTTTGCAAAAAAATTCCCCCCTCATATTCCATAATGCATTTCGTGTAGTATTCTCCTTGCTTCAGCCTGTTCTACACATCTTAACAACTTTCCATCATAATTTCTTTTGAAAAGGACTTGTTCAATTAAAACAAAATGAACTCCCTATATCCTATAATATCTCCTCTTATTTTGAGGGAGTTCTCTCAGATAAATCCCACTTTTCATGAAATGAATCTTGCTTGTGACCCAAGATTCTTGATCTACCTCTTGTAATTTTAGCACCATTTTCATCTCTGAATCTACTTTCTCAGGTAACATCTTTTCCAGCTCTTGGGTTATATATTAGCATAGACCCCTGCTTCTAACTAGCTTGGTGGGTCTGACCTCTATATCATATTCAAGGATCTTAGTGATCTAATTGGCTCTTTTCTCAGTAATTTGCCCCTCCATGATGTATTCCCTGACACTTGGGTGAGCTACCGGTATCAAAATTTTGTTCCCTGATATCAGATGCCTAAATTTCTTGAGGGCTTTTATCATGGCATAGGCTTGTCTTTCCACAAAATTGTACTTGGTCTCATAATCCCTGAGAGTTCTTGAGAAAAAGGCTATTGGGTGTTCCCCTTCCAGCCTGTCGTTCTTTTGAGTCAAGATAACAGCAATACTTGAATCTCCTCCATAGACATACATTACGAAGGGCTTGAAAAAATCTGGGTTCTTAATCATTGGGGCTAATGAGATAGCCTTTTCTACCTCTTCATAGGCCTGCCTTCCTTCTGTAGTCCATTTAAAAACTAGGTCTTTCTTTAACAAGAGTGTCATTGGTCTTACCAAGCCTGGAAAATCAGATATGAATTTATTGACAAAATTGATCTTCCTTAAAAAGGACTGAACTGCCTTTTTGTTTACTAGAAGAGGTAGGTTCATTATAGCTGTGATCCTCTTAGGATCTATAGAAACTCCTTCTTTAGACACTATATGTCCCAAAAATTTGCCCTGAGGCACAACAAAGATGCATTTCTTGGGATTCAATGATATCCCAAAATCTTGACATTTCTTGAAGATAGATTCTAAATGATCAAAATGATAATCAACATTTTTTGAAAAAATAGTGAGGTCATCCAGATAGACCAAAATGATCTTATTTATAAGCTCCCCAAAGGCTATATCAATAGCTCTTTGGAAGGTGGCTCCTGCATTTGATAGGCTAAATGGCATCTTTGCGTAGGCAAATGTTCCCCATTTAGTTGTGAAAGTAATTTTGTACTGGTCTTCCTCAGCTAGCCAAATCTGATTGTATCCAAAGAAACCATCTAGTAAAAAAACCCTCTCTGATCCAACCACAGTTTGTAGAATTTGTTCCATGGAGGGCAAGGGATAGTGGTCTTTCAAAGATTCTCTATTTAGATCTCTGAAATCTACACACAGTCTTACATCTCCATTCTTTTTCCTAACTAGAACTAGATTTGATACCTAGGTTGAGTGCTTGATTGGAAATATTATTTTAGAGTCTAAAAGTTTCTGCAACTCATCTACCATTAGAGGCTCAATATTTGGATTTACTAGCCTCTATTTCTATTTAATGGGCTTGGACCCTTCAGTCAATTCTATTCTGTGTTGGATGATGTCTCTATTGTATCCATGCAGGTCTTCATAGCTCCAATCTATGACTCTATCATATCTCTGGCATAACTCGATTATCCTTTCCTTCTCTTCCTGAGTTGTAGAATTCCCAACTTTTAGCCTTTTCCCATCACTCACCTCTATTTTAGAATAGTCTACTTTATCTACCTAGAACCTTTTTTTCCAAGCTTACATCCGCCAGGTCAAACAAGTTTTCTAAGGTGATCAATCCCTTGGGGAGCTTGTTAGTCCTCAATTGTATAATCTAATCACCATATGCCTATTCAATTTTGGTTTGCAACTGATCAGCAAACTCATCTGATTGTTGTAAGAAAGAGACTACCTGGGCATCATTTTCAAATACTTGCCAATTCTCATCATTGTCTAGAATGGTCAGCCTCACTATAACTTTTACTGACTCATTGTTAACCAATAGGCCAATTGCTAGGTTAAACTGTGAGCCAATCTGGGCCATCCTATCAGCCTTAGAGTTTTGACTTTTAGGGATTATCTCGATTTTGAAAGCATCAAAATCTTCTATCAAATCCCAAATCCATGCCTATAGGATCTCATTCTCACATTTTTGGCTGCTACCTTTTCCCTAATTTGCTTTACTACTAGTCCTAAATCTCCTTTCACTTTTAGATTCTTAATTCCCTTTTTCTTGGCTAACAGGAGCCCATGTACTAAAGATTCATACTCAGCATCATTATTAGTTCAAGTAAATTGGAATCGGATAGCCCTTAAAATTTTATCACCATTTGGAGCAGTAAGACAAATTCCTGCTCTAGTACCATGTTTACTTCTAGCCCCATCAAAATTCAAGGTCCAGATATCTAAATCTTGAGTAGTGGGTGCTTCTTCCCTTATAATGTTTGAGATTACCTGGTCCTCATCAAAAATGACATATGTGCCCAAACCAGTAGAGTCATAGTTCCCATACGGGTCGCTATGCATCATAGCCAACAACTGGCAATTTTCTTTTTATTGATCATGCTCAGTCCAGTCACCTAGCTCTTCAACAAAAAGCCTTTCTTCTTTATTTAACATGGGATGATATGCTTCTAATCTTGTTGTTGGTTCATTGGTGATATGGTCTTTTGACAGTGGTTTGAATATAATTTTCATCTTCGAACTATATCTAGTTCTCAGGATGAGGTGAGACCAGTCAAGAGACATATACCCTCCTATTTTTGATGTAAAGTCTCTGGATAAACATAAACCAAAAATAAGAGGTATATCTATGACAACTATATCTTGGTTGACAATTATGTTGGGACATGTGTATAATTGCAATGGGAGTTGTTTGATTCTCCCTAAATTTTGTACTGTTTTGCCATCTAGCTGCATAACTCCCTTTGTAAGGGGTTCATATTTTATTTTCAAAGCATCGCTATTTGCTTGGGCATCACAGTTGTATTAGCTCCTAAATCTATTAATGCATTATGCAAGAGTTTATTTCCAATTATCAGAGTCAAATATAAAGGCTCTGGCTTGGATTTACTTACTTGCGCTACATCGTTCACAAAGGCTATTGTCTTCGAAGGAATTGTATCTTTGAGCTTTTCCTTTTCAATGGGTCCTTCCTTGGTAATAGCATCTTTGGGCACTACTTGGCCTTGCAGAGCTTCTTGTAGCAGTGTCTTCTATTCGGGAATAGCCAAAATATCCCATATTGACACTTGTGCTGGAGTCTTCTTCAATTGGTTTACTACATTGATTAGTCCCAAAGACTGAGTCTTTTGGACATAAGGATACCTCATTTTTTCCTAAATCTGGGTAGGAATCCCCTGATCTTGCACTGTCTGAGGCACTTCTTGTCTAACAGTAGCATTTCTTTGCCTTTGAGGTGGAAGATTATTCTTGACTTGACCACTCACAATCTTAGGTTGCTCCACCACTCTCCTTTTTGATCTGGTGTAATAATTAGATTGCACTACTGGCCTTTGGGAGGTAGATGCTTTGTTCAAGAAAACTACTTCTTCATCTTCAACCCATGAGAATAGAGCATGTTTCAGGGCTATTTCTTCCTCTTGTTCCAAGGACATTCCTTGCATCTGAGCCACCAAAATTGAATTTTGCATATCAGGAGACTGGTAGGCTTGATTGTAACCGATACTAGCAAATTGACCATCCATTCTTCTCTGCTTACCCACCCTTTGTTTTAGGTTACCTCTAGGACAATCTCTAGGTGTATGAGCATCATTTCAAGGGAAACACCAAGCATTAGTATCATCCACATAGTTATTCTAACCTAGAACCATCTCCCTATTTGAGTTAGGAGGAATGGTCTGTGAGGGTGTGGGAACTGCAACTAATTGATTCACTAGCTGATGGTTAGTTTGTTTTGGAAGACCTTGGTATTGGTTTAGTTGGGATGAAAACCTATTTCCTTGATAGCCTTGATAAGGGGGCATAGGGAAAGTATTCTATTGCCTCTTTATATTAATTAGCTTCTTGGAAAACGTCCTCAAGATATTCTTGATATCATCCATCTCAGATGACTGAGGAGGGACAGGTTCTTTCATAGATGATTGAGGGTAAGTGTACATAGATACATTTGGGCTTACAACTTTAGAAACTTCTTGGGGTAAGGGCAAGAAAATTTCTAGAAACATAGGCATGGGAGGCGTTGGAGGTAACTTTTCAGCATCTATTAAATGATTCTCAGCTCTGACCACATAGTCATAAGCCATTGGCAAAGTGTGTCCTCCCAGTGACTAAATCATAACAGATATATCTAAATTTAAAGCCTTGAGATAGAATACTGTGGCCATACCTGGTGGTGGTTTGGCTATAGCAGGGATTCTGTCCCAAATTTTTTGGAATCTGGTGTTGAAGTCAGTCATGTACTCCTGTGGTCCCCTTTGAATGGTGATTAATTTTTGTAACAAAGAAGACTTATCACCCTTCTCTGCAAATCTTTCAAAGAATAGATCTCCAAGCTGGTCCCATGTAGAGATGGTATTTGGGGTCAAAGACCGATACCATTCTAAAGCCTTCCCTTTGAATGAAGCTGCTAATAACCTTATGGCCACATTTTGTTGTGTGACAACATGTATGTCACTTTTGCAGGCATTTTTGAGTCTTGCCCATTGAATTTGGGCAGAGATTTTAGAGCATTTACTGGGATAGGATCCCAAATGGTTGGTGGTGTTAGGAGGATTAAGGGACTACCAGTATTCCAACTTACATAATTTCTTGGCAGTACAGGGGCTCCCATATTTCATATTGGTAAAAATTGGTTAGCTCTTCTTCTTGGACTAATTACCAGAGGTGGCAAAAAAATACCTAGATTGACAACAGACTGTGATCTAGTGATTGGTCCATAGCTCTGACTCCTCATATCTCTCTGGTTCATGCGGTCTTGAGAGAAACTTCAAGACTATCCCACCGAGCGTGCCAAAAATTGTTGATGATTTAAAATTTGCACTTGATTCTAATCAACAATAATGTGAAGTTTCAAGTTGTGGGATATTGCGGCTTGAAACAACCTCCAGATTTTACAGAAGTTGGTCTCTTCTTTCATATCAAGTGTTGGGGGAAAAGGGATAGGAAATTAAACAAAAACGCAACTGCGAGAATTGAAACCTAACTATGGTGATGCACCTAAGTGTAATTCTAATCCTAACCTGAGCACAGTGAAACTATATGTAGGATTCAATTACATTTAAGAGTAGACAAGTGCATGATCAATGTAAAAGATTAAAACAATAGAAATAGAGGCTCATAACAGAGACTTCTTTTGCTGAGATATAGAAAATGTGAATAAAGGCATAGAGTTCAATCTTCACAAGAATCTTCTAATCAAATAAGAGGCGCAAAAGTCATGTACAATTATGTAGAAATTTTGATTCAAGAAAATGAAACAAAAGCAAATGACTTTCCTAATCACAACTCTAGAAAATCCACAGTTTAGACTACCTTTGCAAATGACATAGATTATATCAACCAAGGCATAGAGCTCAATCTTCTTAATTCATTCAACCACACAAAAGGCACAGAAACATGCATAGTTACATTAACTTTAAAACTCAAGAAAATGAGACAAAAGTAAATGATACTACTGGTCAAAAACTCTAGAAAATCTAAACTATAGAAAAGTCCCTCCCCCTTTTTTTGATACTGATCCTCTTCTTTTATAGCCTCAGATGTCTCCTTCCATCATCCCTTTTCTTGCACAATTCTACTCCACTCTTAACTCACAGGGGACAAACAGATGGCACTTTTAATGCCTTAGATGTATCCTGGTCTTATCAGGAATGGCCTCACTAGAGCGGAGTGGTTGCTCTAATTGCAGCATGTCGATTCATGTCTAGTACCTCCTCCCGTGCCTAAATTTCCTCATTCCATCACTTACTTAGCCATGCAACTATCCATTCTCTTCCACTTACAAGGGACAAATAGACGGCCCCTTTTAATGTTTACAGGCCCCCAACAATCTACCCAGTGGACTGCTCCATCTACCAGAAATAGCTCTCACTAAATTTTCCCTCCATCTCACTTTGTGGCAACAGATACACAAAACACTCTATTCTATTGAAACGGAAGAGGACACTTAGTGAATTCACTAAAATTCTCTTTGTCACTCAGAAAGCACCAAAGAATGACACTTGGAATTTTTTGCCTGATTTATTGAAGACACGTGGCACATTCCACTTTCCCTTTAGCTATGTTGTAGAATTATTTGGGGCACATATTAGGCTCCTATGGATGGTGACACTTGGTAGCTTCTGCAAACCTTTGAAATAACACCTGAGACCCACCAGGATCTTTATTTGGCAATGAAGCTTGAAGATGGTTTCTTGGAAGTTGACACGTGGCAGCCTCCGCTATTTTGGGATGACACGTGATGCCTTTTGCTTCTCCTACTAGGGGTATGTGGAATCTTCCACTTCTTTTGGGAATGGAGTATAAAGGGACTCAGAGAGTGACACTTGGTAGTCTCCGCTCATCTTCAACACTTAAACAAAATGAAACAAATGCCCTACTACCTTCTAAATGGGTACTTGGCCCCTTTGGTTTTTTGGGACACTCCCTTGAACTGCCCGATGAACCAATAATGGTTCAATGGTTCAACGGTTCAACACCGCGCGCCATTTACACTTTAACCAAGGTATTGAACCAAAAGATTGAACCAAAGCATTGAACCCAGGCATTAAACCGACTGTCCCTCGAATGCTGACACATGGTGACTTCCACTTTCCTCTGAAAAAGTAGTTCAAGGCCTTTCGTGACTGCCACTTGGCACTTTCTACATGATCCTGCTGCGTAGCTGGTTGAAAGCCATTTACCAAAAAATAGAATGAAATGCGGGTGTCGATATGAGACAGGATGCTGACACATGGTGCATTTTGCTTAGCTACTATTAGATATACAACACATTCTGTGGCTCTCTTGAAAGTCATGAAAAGTTCCTCGGATGACTCCACTTGGCTTATTCAGTAACTCAGAAAGTGACACTTGGCAGCTTCTGCTTCTATTCAACACTTAGACAAAAAAACTCACACTCTGCTCCAAAACTCTGCTACCAGGACTAAGGTATGTGGGAATCAAAACACTACAGTGTGCGAATGGAAATTTGAATGCAACGTAGAGTAAAAATTTACTCTACATGTACGAACACACTATTTTTGAGTAAACAAATGAATTTTTGATGAAACTTCATATATAGATAGGTGAAATCTTGAAGATTGTTGAAAATATTTTTTATCAATTTTTTATTATATATATATATATATATATATAATTTTTAAATAATTTTACAAGTCAAGATAGCTAGAAAATTGAAACTAAAAGTGTACGAAGACAACTTTTTGACCTTAACTTCATGAAAATCATTTTTTTAAAGCATAGTTGACAATGTATAGATTATTGAGATAAAATTATTATAAGCGTTTGATTAATATTTAAAAAGTTATAAGGGAATTTATGATGACATGTATATAGTCTATAATGAGGTATGTTATATATAAATTAAGTAATAATTATAAATAATATTCTAACATTAAAAAAAATTATATATTCTAAAACTACGCTTTCCCGTCTACAAACCCCTATATATATATTTTAAAAATAATAAAATCTACCTGATCAAACGTGTTGATAAAGATGAAAAAACCCCTAAATTTCTTAGAAATCTCCTTGGTTGGTCCATGATAGAGTTTAGACTAGGTTTGGAACCCCCCAGGCATAAAATCAAGGAAAATTTGGAGGGATAGTGGCAAAAATAAAATTCTAAAGTTAAAAATGGTATACATCCTTTCTACACCAAATTTTTCCTCAATAAATGTTTTTGCCCATTTTTTCATGGATCAAAAAAGGTGTGCATGATTTTGAAAGCACACACACCATTTTTGATTCATGAATTTATCTTGGCTTTTCGATTAAAATTACTCATTTATTTTTCTCTTTTCAAATTATAAACTGGTTTTTTTGTTGTAACTATGTGAATTTGTTAAATTATTCATTCACTTTATTTGAATCACTACAAATTCTTCAAGTTTAAATCTATAATTGTTTTATTTTGGTAAATATAAATAATGGGATCAGAAAGTTGTCACAAAATACCAATCAAAGAGATAAAAAATAAGTAAATTGAAGAGAATAAAGAAAAAGATGAGCAGATAAGAGAGCATCCATAAGGGCTTCTAGACAAGGTGAAGGTGCTTCCTCTACACCAGGTAATATTTCAAATAAAAATAACATGTCAAATTCTATATAATTTAGTTTAGATATGTCTTCAAATGATATAAGAGAACCCAATCAGTCTTTGTTGCATGATGAAATCAAAATTAAGAGCATGTAAATAATGAATTTGTAATGAGTGATGAAACATATGGATAAACACAATATAATGAAACATCCATTCATAATAATTTTTTTGACTATGATGATAATCAAAATCAAGTAATGACCATGAATCATGTGTCTCCTAATGAAGAGATATATAATTCTCCTATAGGATATAATTTAGATAGTCAACCCTCTACTATCCCTACTATGGTTGAAGTGGTAACTATTAGCTCGAAATCTTGTACCCTAGAAGAGGGTGTTCAAACCTCTTCCAGATTTGGGCAACATTAGACTACTTATGGGTGTGTGGATCACCTATGGTGGAAGTAGACCTCTAGGATTGAAAGGGACAACTCCCTAGATATGTCTTGATGTACTTGTCACATAATCTAATACTTTCTTGTGTTAAAAGGGATATAAATTGCATGAAATTAAACTATTCTATGGGGGTGATATACCATGAATATCTCCATAAGATTATCATACAAATACACTAAGAGATAAGACTCACAAAACCAGCTTCTACCTCTTAGAGCACTCTAATACTAACATTTCAAACATGAAGGTGGAATACATGAAGGAATACTCAAGGTGAGTTAACCAAAGATCATTTTTAGACACTAAGGCTACTTTTAAACTTGGAAAATAGACTCATGCACTTAATAACACTTCATGTGACCTATTATAATGAAAAAAATGGCATTAGACATGGAAGGATTAGAGGAAGCAAGGATTGATATCAATCACTTGACTTCTCACTATACATCTCTTCACACACTTAGAAAAGATAGTTTATAGGATCAAAACTAGATTTCATATCTTATTTCAAAAAAAAATTACAATATCTAACCATCAAGGCTTCACCATACTAGGTGTGGTCCATTTACAATAGCCAAAATGGCTTGCATTTATATTTTCCAAAGAAGAGAGACAAAAGATAAGTTCAAGAGGTACAAGGACAAGTGTCCAAAGATGAAAATAAATTAAAATGCATGGAAATGAGGTGGAATATAGATCAAGAACTAATGTAAACATGTGCCCATCCCAAATTGAGCACCTTCCTCACATGTGGCATTAAAACTCGTTAATCACTCTCACTTAGAAACTGCCTTCATCATGGGCTTCTTTGAGCATTATAAAATATATTAGGGAAAAGTGTCTCATGTGCACTGAGGAGTGGAAGTTATAAAGAGGCCTCCACTCACATTGGGAGTTTTCTTAATCATGGATATTCTCTTACACAAGCACAATCATCATCTACAACCATGATTACTCTCCAATAGGCTTTTCTTGACAATTATTACTAGAATCTTCTTATCCTACCTAAATGATCCATACCAAGGGTCTCATGACATATGGTAGGACACTTCATACACTTGGTTCCATTGGGCACATCTTGAAAAGTCTCCAAATTTAGGTTATCACTCTTTTCATTGTGTCCCTTTAGAGACTGGCTAAAGTGAGGGGCATAACAAGAACACTTGTAAACATTTATAAGCTATGAAAATAGCATAGGGATTTGGTTCAAGTCCTAATATAGCCTACTAAGTGATTGGTATCCCATGATCATCTTTAGGACCTACAAAACACAAGAAATTATCAAATAAAAGTGCTTTCTACCTGATCTATATGGATTACATATAGTCTAATTCCATATAAATAGAGTTCATGAAGTTATCAAAAACTTCTCTTTATCTCTTAGGGTCAAATTTGCTCATTTGGATGCACTTTGAGCCTCATTTCTTCCATCGAGTCACAAAACAGGCTTTGGGAGGGTTTTGAGGTGATTTTGGGTCTTAATGTTTGTTCGTAAAGAACAAACATTATAATTATGATCAAATTACACTAAGGGATTATTTAGGACCGTCTCTAACTTTTCAAATCACCTCAGGGTCCAATGTAAGGTATCAAGGGAGTTTTGAGCTTCTCAACTTGGCCACTCAAGCCATTTTCATTCATTCTATGAGGTCTAGGAGATTTCAAGTCAAAAGATAGCCTCCTGATGGATTACCCTATCTAATAAAGGTTAAAAAAAATTATATACATCCCATAAACATGTTCCCATCACTATAATAGCTCCCTTGGAGCTATAAATGAAGATTGACCCTATCTAGCAAGTAGGCCTAGGCCTTCTACAAAGGATTTACTTGCAACTTTAGACTCAATATAGCTCCAAAATAGATTCCTCTACAAGGTGATGGCTCAAAAATTTCATATATACCTTTTTTAAGATGATCCAAGTCATTGAGATGCTTACCTAAGGCCCATACTGAAAGTGATCTCTTATTTAAGGCTAGGTTTGCATGTTGCCTTACTAAGTCTGCCTGCAGACCTCCTTGTCTAAGCCTCCCTATTTTCATTCAAACCATATATAAAGGTTTCTCATGTTTATCTAGGTTTTTTATAATTATACAAACCTTCTTTCAATCTTTTTTGGACATCTGGTCCATGTTTCTACCTTCCTCAACAAGAAAACAAGATCTGTGTAAGGAAGAAAGTGCCCCTATCTAAAACAAAATATGGGGAAATTACCCTATTTATATAAAAAATAACTATTAAATAGGGTTATTTAGGTCACAAGGATTCTCTCTACAATGAATTATCCTCTGACTCCATCGTTTGGTCCTCCAAATCCTCAAATTCCTTAAGCAGACATTTAGGTACAGGATTGTGTGTAAGGTATTAGACCAAGACTATGTAAGTGTGGTTTAATATATCTTTTATTCAATATGAATTATGTTAAGGTGTTATAATAATCATGAAAATGTGCCAAAATTCAATCATCTATCTAAAATAATAAGTTATTCACACTTTACACTCCAAGATCAACCCTTCATTCCTTATTGTAACTGTGGTTGTCCTCATAGTCACACATGTAGGTGTGTTTTACCTTATCTTGATCCTATAACAATGTATAACGATCATTAATGACTTATAAATCATTTAATACATGTCAAAGAGTATTGAGTGTGATAGTCATTATCACTAAAACCCCACATAAAACCTTTTCCATTATACTTTTTTGACTATGGTAGTCATCGACCTCTTGAACCTCACTTAAGACCTTTAGGTTATCATGGCTTGAATTAGGTTGATTATAGTGGAGTATAGCTACCATTTATATTACCACTTGAAACAAAATTCAATCACCTCAAATGATCCTAGATCATCAAAGCATATGCAATTATTGCTCCTTCCATGCACTTGTTTGATCATTGCCTGGACTAAGATACTCTACCCTAGCTGTAGGTTGATTTGGCTTTGCCCACCCTTGTATTAGGTGTATTTTGGTTTTTCATGAGCTAATTGAGATCAATTTTCACTTTTCTAAGCCAAATCTCACCAACACAGTCTCTTTTGTTACAAGAAAAACCTACTTCCAACTCATTGTCTTACTGACATTGCTATAGGTGCCAATTCATAGGCCTGTAGGTGTTTATGCAAGCTTTTGGCATGTTCAAGGTGTGTTATGATTTTATGAACTCCTCTCTATATGTCTCATGTCATATATTCATAATATATCTCCTTTTAAATCCATTGTAGATAGTCAACACTATTCAACCTTAATGTTTAAGCCACCATCCATCTTGTCTTAGTTGACTAAGACATTTTGTTCCTTAATGGTCTCCCTGTAGGTGCACTTGAGCTCTTTTAGGTCATATGTTTGATAATAATCATCTAAAATTTAGTCCTAGTTCTCTACAAGTATCCATTTTCACCCTAAACCTTCAATTTGGTCACTATTTTCCCAATTGAGATAAAAACTTATTAAAGCTTATTGTAGGTGATCCTTCCCAGGCCTATGTATAGATAGGGGAGAGTGTTTAGGAGTCAAAACAAGGCACATATCCTTTTATCTGACATCTTGGCTCAAGTGTGTCTTTTGAACCACTTGGGTTTATTCCCCTTTGATGGTATAGTTTAGGATTCTCAATATGAAGTACAAGGTCATCTTTTTTGTCAGCATCATGTAGGTTTCACCATCAAAATCGAATGATTTCTTAGGCAACTTTAGATTCCAATTATTCATCCTTCACTCATATTTTGACCTCAAAAATTGGCATTAGTATTGTATGTGGTAGGGAATACTAAACCAAACAATTATAAGCATTATAAACTCCTTTGGTCATATTATATGCCATTCCAAAAAAGTTTGTGGACCTCTATTTTGGTCATTTTGGGATAGAGAGACCAATACAGTCTAATCATCCTTTTGAAGGAAGACTCTACTTTGCATAGCATTATAACCTTTATGACTTATATTCCATGACCCTTTGGGTATGTTATAACCTGAAAATTAATTCCATCATGTTTTCACTATTCACTCCTTTGTACAAACCTCCTAAAGCTCTTGTATAAGGCAACTATAAGTATTATTTTGTTGACAAGGTAGTGAACAAGAAAAATGGACAATTTGCTTTGAAGGGGTGTTGATTTGATCTCTCACAAGATCATTACATTTAATCACTTTACTAACATGAATCCAATAACACTAAACATCTCCATGGATCCTCTTCCATGTTGGAATAACACAGGTTATACATATATGACTGCAAACTTATAGAAACAAGTATAATTTGGGAAATCTCCCTCAAGGACCTTAAGAGAGAGTTTTAGGTGATGAAAAACTCATAGAGAGGGCCTATTCCAACTTAAAAATGCTCCATAAAAATCATATAGCTCTATATATTTCTAAAAATAAGAAACAGATGCAAACCTATACCCCCTTTGAATGCAAGTGCATAAAAGGCTATCTGAGGTGTTAGCAATTGTTCATAAAGGAGGAGGAACCAAATTTAAAGTTATTATTATGGATTTTAAGTACACTCAGATTAGTATCCACCCCCAAGATCATTCTTCCCAACTCCACTTGTACGACCCATACCAAGTGCTTGAATTTGACCTTTCTTGGCTTACAAAGATAAAATGGAAGAAATAGGAGCAAAACTAAACGTTCTAGCATCCCCCTTGAAAACCAATCATGGAAAAGAGTGTGGGGAGGTGAAGAGTCACTCCACCCACATTTTTAGCTTAAGGTGAGTTCCACAAGTCTGTACAAGTGCTATAGATGGCCTATTTTTAAGGAAAAACTACCATTTCCTCATATAACTATTTCTTTAACTAACCTCTAACATATCCTAACATCTCCTGACCTCCTCCACATTGATAATTACCTTTGTGATAAATGTGCATCTTTGGAAGTCCGTACAAGTCATTAATTGAGCTAGGAATATGACCAAAAGGCCATTTTTTCATATAAGATAGTGAAATGTAAATTAATGACTTTTGAACCTCCTAAAACATATCAAAGATCACCCTAGGACATTTAAAAAAAAAAATGAGCCCTTGACTAAGTTTTACCTTAGTTAACCAATTTTGACTTTAATTGACTTGACTAGTACAAGGAGAAAGGGCTTAGACCAAGACTAAGGGAAGGATAACTAAGACATATAGTACAATAAGAGACCCCATAGGATACATGAAAATTTCTTCAAAAGTTCAAAAAAGTATGGGTTGACCAAATTTGACTTGGGGTCAAATTTGGTCAACAGTAACACCACCCAATTTAATACAAAATATATCTCCTACACCCACACCTCTATAAAGATAATAAGATGAACAAAAAGGTATTTGGTTAAAATAGATTAAAAAATAGAACTTATGGAAGGTAAAATGTCAAAAATATCATTTCAATGTCATGCTCAACATTTATGGGACTATACATTTGAGAATAAAACCCATACAAAATTATGTCAACTATTTGTTCAATTAATGAAAATGCAAAAAATGCACCTTGTTATGCATAATTAAGGATTAAGTACATTAAACATGAAGGGAAGAAATATTAAAATAGTAAATAATCTATATAATGCATTTAAAGCAATAGGCAATAAAAGTTAAAATAAAGATAGTAATGTGGTAATACAAGTATTAATGAAATATATAGTGAGTAAGTCAACATCTAAAGATCAAATTCCTGCCAAAATAAGTAAATCCTTGAACTTAAATATAAAAACTTTAATAAATGTCATAAAAATAAGAACAAGGCTTGATGACCCTTCACTCATGGACTGTTGGGAATTTAGTGGTAGACTCACATGAAAAGATAAGGTATTAGTTGAAGGAACAAGACATGTGATTGAAAACTTTTAACACAACAACATAAGGGTCTCATCTAATATAAAATATGTTGTTAAAAGAAGGAAAGGCTCAAAAAAATCATGAGCCACATGTAAAAAATTTCTTAGACATGACCCAAATATAATTTTATAAACTGTTTATTGAAAAATTTAATGGCTGGTTTGATAATTAGACAAAGGTCATTTGAGATGTGCAAGCCTTTCTATGTTAAAATAAACCAATCACTCACCACATGTTTTAGGGTACATGTTGAACTTGTTATGCATTTTGATGTTTTTCATCATCTACATTATAATTTACATACTGATAAAATTTTGCAAGAAAGTATGGTGTCTTCCCCACCTAAGACATCAAGATAATTAATCCAAGGTCTTTTCTATCAAAGACCTAAGGGACATGTTTTTTTGCCAAACAATGTTTAGATGGAACATGTAACAGTTGTGATGGTTTCTAAAATTTGACAAGTTGTATACATGAAGATATTTCACATGAATTTGGAAAGAAAATAGTTTATTATAAGAAGTACAAATCTTTAAAGTATGTGTTAGAAAATATAAAATCTTCATCAAGATGTGATTTTTTTATGACCAAAGTTTCTATATGTGATTTCATTTTTGAATTCAAGAAGAATATTATCTACCAATATAGAAGACACACACACAAATTAAAAAGGTTAGATAATAAATTTAAGGTATGCAAGGACAACTTCCCAGTTGGCACCATTATTTTAGTTATGAACTTTTTTGAAAACTACACACTATAACCACATAATGCAGTTCAATCCTAATACTATAATTCAATTAAAGTTGAAATTTTTGTTCATATTACATTAAAACATGTACTTGATAGCACAAATGACAAAAAAAATATTTTGAGGGAGTACCACTTTCATATCAGTGATGATAGATCACATTCTTTAGAGTTTTTCTAGGGTTGTTTTGAGACATTTTATATAAATATGAATGAAATATAACTCATGTTTGATACACACTAAATTTGTTCAAACAATTGTGCTTGGTAGTTTAAGAATCCTCAAATGTTTTAGTGGTTAAGCAGAATGCATAAGAATAATGGTGTTAAATATTTTTGGATCTTCTTTGAGGTTGGGCATGGAAAAGTGGAACATGATGGTGTAGGATCATGTGTAAAAAGAACCCTTAAATCAGAGCAGGTAAATCACAAGGATGGTGCTAATTCAATTGATGTTGTAAGTATTTTAACTTGGTGTAATGAAAATATTTGTCATGGATTGGATAAATATTCTCATGTACAAAGATTCTTTTAGTTAATAGAGAAACAACATAAGGCAATGTATGAAGATTACATTATAGTACCTAGATCAAGTGTTTTCCACTCCATTCAAATCTCAAATTCAAGTTCATGGACTATTTATACTAAGATATGGCATGTTTTTGTTCCTCATGTATGGAATTTAATTATAATGAATGTGAGTTAAAAGAATGGGTTGATGGATGGTATTTTAGAACCATATTACCTATAGAGAGTAGCCATTCACTCCAATAATTTATAGATCCTGAAATGACATCATCAATTGACTTAGACCACATCTCAGATCTTATCCAACTAGATAAAATTTATTCTTTAATTAAATATACAACCTTAGTTAGATATTAGTGATATTTTTATTTTTTCCTAGATGTGCTTATAATTTTATTATACTTTAAATTCAGGGCATGTTTTTATAGTTCTTTCACCTAAGGACAATGATGAGTGAACAAAATAATACTTGTGTCATTGTGTAGAGGCAGAAAAAATTAACCACAAATGTTTTGGATGGAGAAGAGCTAATTTATCCCACTAGATCTGTAGTGGTTACCAGAACCTAGCTTCATAGGTGCTATCATAAAAAATAAAATAATTGTTATTTAAGGACTTTGAAACACACAAGGTGGTGCTTCATTATTCAAACCTGGTTATTGATAAAAATATTCAAATGATCAAATATCATGTAAAGCCTCACAATATAACTTTGTGGAAAGTACATGAATTTGACCATGAAGTGATTCTTAAAACACTTACAAATAGAGCTAATCTTGAAGGTATATTAGATTGAATTTGTAAGTTTATCTAGTGTTTCAAATTAATATAGTAAAGTTATTTGATTTAATTTATGTTAATTTTCAACTATTTTATCATTATGTGTTTATTTATATTTAAATTTTTTACTAATAATTTTAAAGTAGGTTAGTGGCACCAGATGAGCTTCCACCTTCACATGGTTGGTGCCATGAGTAAAGAATATTATCTTCTTGAGATGAAGAGAAGCCAAAAAATAGTTCATATTAATTTCATCTACCTTAATCAAACCATATTTCAACTTCTATCTATTTTTCCTTTCAATAAAACATAAAAATAGTCTTATTTATTTTATTTTAGAGGACTCATTTGTGTACATGTAAGAGTTGACGATTCATTTCTAGCCCTCACGGTTCTCCTACAATGTGAGACATAAGTTTACTCTTTTTTCACACTCAAGGATGAGTGGATTATCTTAAGAGATACCTCTGATCAATTAAAATATTCATTATAGGGGGCCTATTGAGAATGGACAATGGTAATTATAACCTTAAAACTTTTATCTTGACATGTCCACATAGATGGTTTATTTATTGGGCTAATGAGTTAGAATATATAACCCCCACTGATCAAATCTTGACATGTTTTTAGAGATTTGGATATGAGAGAAATCTCATTATCACATATCATTTGTCTTGTGTTAGAGATAATCCTCTAATTCTCTCTTAGAGGACTCATCTGTATATGTGCAGGAGTTGATGATTCATCTCTATCCCTCATAGTTCTCCTACAACATGTGATAGAAGTTCACTCATTTTGCACACTCAGGGACAAGTGGATTCTCTTAAGGGATGCCTTTGATCAATTACAACCTTAATTATTAAGGTTTAAAAGAGACTATAAAATGGTTATTATAACTTTAAAATGCCTATCCTAATGTATCAATGTAGAAAGTGTTATGTTGTGGAGCTAAAAGCTTCACTAGGATGCAAACAGGAGAAGTTAAGGAGGATCCAGAGTTGCGGGGGGTTGCTGATTCAGTTGCAGGAAAAATGGCGTCGGTCTGATCAATCGACATCGGTTAGATAGCAAGAGGAAGCAACCGACGTCGGTTACCAGTCGGTAGACATTGGTCATAGAGGAGCCGACGTCGGCAGCCTGTGTGAGAATAGGCAGTCTGCATGGCGAATCCGAGAGAGTCTATTTTTGGACTGCTAGTTTGCATGTTGAAGGCTAGTCGTAGTCTTGAGTTACGAGTCTAATTATTGTAATTAGGTTAGTCTAATTATTGTAAGCATGAGATCTATATATGGACTCATGGGCTGTATTGTAAGTGTGTGCTAGAAAGCCATAGAGCTTTTAGAGAGAGCTAGTGTAGCTCCTCCTAGTTCCAAAGGGGTGCTGAGAGTGTTTGATCAGGGAGAGTTACAAGGTCTACAAGGTCAAGGAGCTGATCCATCGGGGTACTGGTTGAAGAAGGGTTCTTCAAGGGTGCAGAGAGATCTACAATTGTGAGTATGGTCTATTGAATTGCAGGTTGAAGGTTCATGGGAGATCTACTTGGAGTACGGTTGTGTACTTGGTGAACTGGCAGCGTGTTACTGACTGGTTGGAGAGGTGAACATCAATTCTATATTGGAGTTGATTGTTGGGACCAAGAGAGAGAGGGAAGAAGGTCTTGAGGTGTGGCGAGCCTTTGAGGTGGAGGAAGAAGTGGCATCTTCCTTATTGTATTTTCTTCTATGTATATAATACAATTGTGTATTGTCTCTTAATTCCTATGTTGTTTCATATTTCTAGTTACTTTATACTTCAAGTTAAATTCTGTGATTAGTTGCTAATATGAGTAGTAATCATATGTGCTCTAATTGGTAGAGCAAGATCCTGACAAGTGGTATCAGAGCATGTTTGTTGTTCTAGGTGCCTGACAGAAAGTTCATCGATTGAGATAATGAGTTAGAATATATGGTTCTCGCTAACTAACTTTTGGCATGTTATGAGAGATTTAGTTATGATAAAAACCTCATTTTCATGTCTCTTCCATATTTATTTAGAGATAATCCTCTTGGGATCTCTTATAGGACTTATCCATGCACATGTAGGAGCTAAGAATTTGTCTTTACCCCTCATGGTTCTCCTACAATGCATGATGGAAGTTCGCTCATTTTACACACTCAAGGATGAGTGGATTCTATTAAGGGATGCATTTGATCAACTTAGAATTTCACTCCCAAGAGCTAAACAATATTAGATAAAGGTCATTTTAGCCTAAAAATGCCTATGTGGATGTGTTTGCCTAGACATTTCATAGATTGAGTTAATGAGTTACAATATACGACCCTGTTGACCAAACTTTAGCATGTTCTAAAAGACTTGGCTATGAGAAAAAACTCATTGTCACATATTTTCCATCTTGAGTTAGATATAATCCTCCTCAGATATCTTATAAGATTCATCTGTGCATGTGTAGGAGCTAACATTCATCTATAGCCCTCACGATTCTTCTAAAATGCATAATGTAAGCTTGTTCATTTTGCACACTCAGGGATGAGTGGATTCTCTTAAGGGATGTCTCTGATCAACTATAAATTTCACTCCCAAGGCCATACCAAAACCATACAAAGGTTTTTATAGGCTAAAAATGCCTATCTTGATGTGTCTGCATAGACAGTTCATCAATTAGGTTGATGAGTTAGAATATATGGCCCTTATTGACCAACTTTTGGTATGTTATAAGAGATTTAAATGTGAGAGAAACCTCATTATCACAAATCATCCATATGTATTTAGAGATAATCCTCATATTATATCTTATAGGACTCATTCATGCATGTGTAGGAGTTAACAGTTTGTCTCTAGCCCTCATGGTTCTCTTATAATGCACAATAGAAGTTCACTCATTTTGTATACTTGAGGACGAGTGGATTCTCTTAAGGGATGCCTTCGATAAATTTAAAATTTCATTCCTAGGGACAAAATATATTATACAAAGGTTTTAATATCTTTAAAATGCCTATATCAATGTGTTTGTATAGACAGTTCATCAATTGGGTTGACAAGTTAGAATATATGACCCCTACTGACCAATTTTTGGCATGTTCTAAGAAATTTGGCTGTAAGAGAAACATCATTGTTGCATCTCCTCCATATTGATTTATAGAGAATACTATTGGTCTCTCTTAGAGGACTCATCCATGAATGTGGATGGTTTATATCTAGCCCTCATGGTTATCCTAGAATTTATGATGAAAGTTTTCTCATTTTGCACACTTGGGGACAAGTGGATTCTCTTAAGGGATGCCTCTGATCAACTAAAATTTTCAATCATAAGGGATGATTGAGATTTAAAAATGGTTTTTATAGACTAAAAATTCCTATCTTGATCTATCTGTATAGATGGTTCATCGATTGGGTTGACAATTTAGAATATACAGTCTCTACTGACCAAATTTTGGCATATTCTAAGAGATTTGACTATGAGAGAAACATCATTATCGCATCTCATCCATATTGAGTTAGAGATAATACTCTTGAGATATATTATACGACCTTTCCACATATGTGTATTAGCTAATGGTTTATCTCTAGTCCTCATGATCTCCTATAATGCGTGATAGAAGTTTGCTCATTTTGTACACTCGGGGATGAGTGGATTCTTTTAAAGAATTCCTTTGATAAACTATAAATTTCACTCTCAGAGCCTGATCAAGATATAACAAAGGTAATTATAGCCTAAAAATTCCTATTTGGACATATTTTCATAGATGGTTCATCGATTGGGTTGATGAATCAAAATATACGACACCCATTGACTAATTTTTGGCATGTTCTGAGAGATTTGGCTACGAAAGAAACCTCATTATCACATCTCATCCATCTCAAGTTAGATAAAATTCTCCTAAGATATATTAGAGGACTTGTCCATGCACATTTAGGAACTGAGGGTTAATTTATATACCTCATGGTTCTCCTTCAAGGTGCAATAGAAGTTCTCTCTTTTTGCACACTCAGGGACAAGTGGATTCTCTTAAAGGATGCCTATGATCACTTAAAAATTTCAATCTTGAGGCCTGATCAAGACCATATAAATGTCATTATATCCTTAAATTTCTAACTATATGTGTTTTCATAGATGGTTCATTGATTGGGCTAATGAGTTAGAATATACAACCCTCACTGACAAACTTTTAGCCCATTCTGAGAGATTTAGCCATGAGAGAAATCTTATTACTACATCTCATCCATATTAAGTTAGAGAAAAGCCTCTCATTTTTTCTTAAATGACTCATCTATGCACATGTAGGATCTGATATATCATCTCTATCCCTCATGGTTCTCTTGCAATACATGATGGAAGTTCTCTGATTTTACACACTTGGGGACGAGTGGATTCTCTTAAGGGATGCCTCTGACCAACTTCAAATTTCACTCCCAATGCCTAAACAAGATTTTAAAAAGTTTGTTATAGCTTAAAAATTCCTATCCAAATGTGTTCACATAGATGGTTCATCAATCAGCTTGACAAGTTAGAATATACGGCCCTTGTTAACCAACTTTTAGCCCATTATAAGAGATTTGGCCACAAGATAAGCCTCACTGCCAGATCTCATCTATTTTGAGTTAGATAAAATCATCTTAAGATTTATTATAAGACTCATCTCTACATGTGTAGGAGCTAAAAAATTGTCTATATCCCTCATGGTTATCCTATAACACATGATGGAATTTCACTCATTTTGCACACTCAAGGATGAGTGGATTCTCTTAAGGGATGCTTTTGACCAACTAAAGATTTCACTCCCAAGGCTGAACTGAGACTATACAAAGGTTATTATAACCTAAAATGCCTATTCAAATATGTTCACATAAATGGTTCATTGACTGGTCTGATGAGTCAGAATATAAAACCCTTGTTGATCAACTTTTGGCCCATTTTGAGAGAATTAGCTACGAGAGAAACCTCATTACCATGTCTCATCTGTATCATATTAGATAAAATACTCTAGGTATTTATTAGATAACTCATTCATGCACATTTAGGAGCTGATGGATCATATCTATCCCTCATGTTTCTCCTGTAATGTGTGATGTAAGTTCACTCATTTTGCACACTTGGGGATGAGTGGATTCTCATAAGGGATGCCTCTAACCAACTACAAATTTCACTATAGGGGCTCGATAGAGAATATAATTTTTTTTCTAGGTTAAAACTACCTATATGGACATGTATGCGTAGATATTTTATCGATTAGGTTGACAAGTCAGAATATATGACCCCACTGACCAACTTTTGGCCCATTTTGAGAGATTTGGCCATGAAATAAACCTTGTTGCTGTAACTCATCCATATCAATTTAGATAAAGTACTCCTATAATTTATTACAGGACTCATTCATGCACGTATAGGAGATGATGATTCATCTCTATCCCTCATAGTTCTCCTTCAATGTATGATGAAAGTTTACTCTTTTTGTACACTTAGGGACAAGTGGATTATCTTAAGGGATGCCTCTGACCAACTACAAATTTCACTCCTAGGGCCAAATAGAGACCAGAAAAAGGTCATTATAGCCTTAAAATGCCTATCTAAATGTATTTCCATAGATGGTTCATTAATTGGGCTGACGAGTCAAAATATATGTCCCTCATTAACCAACTTTTGGCCCATTCTAAGAGATTTGGCCACAAGGGAAACCTCATTACCATGCCTCATCTATCTTTATTTAGATAAAATCCTCTTGGTATTTCATAGAGGACTAGTCCATGCACGTGTAGGAGATGATTTCTCATCTTTATCCCTCACAGTTCTCCTACAATGCATGATGGAATTTTAGTCATTTTGTACACTCAAGGATGAGTGAATTCTCTTAAGGGATGCCTCCAAAAAAATTTAAATTTCACTCCTAAGGCTCAAAAAATACCTAAAAAAGGTCATTATAACTTTAAAATGCCTATCTAGAGGTGTTTGCACAAACAATTTGTCGATTGGCTTGATGAGTCAGAATATACAACCCTCAATGACCAACTTTTAGCCCATTCTGAGAGATTTTGTCATGAGATAAATCTCATTACTGCATCTCATCCATATTGAGTGAGGTAAAATCCTCCAAATATTTCATATATGACTCATTTTTACACATGTAGTAGCTGATAGTTCCTCTTTATCCCTCACAATTCTCCTATAATTTGTAATAAAAGTTCAGTTATTTTACACTCTTAGAGATGAGTGAATTATCTTAAGGGATGTCTCCAGCCAAATACAAATTTCACTCTTAGGGCTTGACTGAGACCAAAAAAATGTTTTTATAACCTAAAAATGCCTATCTAGAGGTGTTTGTGTAGATGATTTATCGATTGGGCTGATGAGTCAGAATATACGGCCCCCATTAACCAACTTTTAGATCATTCTAAGAGATTTAGCCATGAGAGAAACCTCATTGCCATGTCACATCCATCTTGAGTTAGATAAAATCCTCTTGGGGTTTCTTGAAGGACATGTCCATGCATGTGTAGGAACTGACTACTCATATCTAGTCCTCATGGTTCTCCTACAATACATGATAAAAGTTTGCTCATTTTGTACACTCAAGGAGAGTGAATTCTCTTAAGGGATTCCTTTGTCTAATTACAAATTTCACTCCTGGGGCTTGACTAAGAATTTAAAAAGGTCATTATAGCCTAAAAAATCCTATCTAAATGTGTTTGACTAGATGGTTTATTGATTGGGATGATGAGTTAGAATATACGGTCCCCACTGACCAAATTTTGGCCTATTCTAGGAGATTTGGCCATAAGAGAAACCTCATTGCCACATCTCATCCATCTTGATTTAGATAAAATCCTCTCAAATTTTCTTAGGAAACTCATCTGTGCATGTGAAAGAGTTGATTGATCATCTGTAACCCTCATGGTTATGCTATAATGCATGACAAAAGTTGGAGGAAGATTTGATGGCTCATCTAAAGATTTAAACTACCTAAAACATGAAAGGTAAGGTGTATAGGTATTACAAACAACTTGAATCCATGATAGGCTATTTATTTCCAAAAACACACTGAAAACACAATTGTGTATGTGACACCATGGAGAAAATTTCTAACACTTATCAAATTAGAGAGTCAGGAGAAATTGAGTTTCTTGGTGTGTACAACTTCTCAGTCCCTCAAATAATAAATATGGGAAAATTATTTTGAAGAGTGTCTTTAGCCATGACTTGCACCAATATGATTTTGTAGTGGTGTTAAAAAACCTACTATGAACTTGTAAATAAAGCATCTTACAAAGTTTCTCCCAGATGATGTAAGTGAAAGGAGAAATTCATGTTATTTTTTTGTAAGATGTGTACTAAACATTATCAAGCTATAAAAATGTCTAATCAAACAATTAAAATAAATTTAACTTTTAAATACAATATTATTTTTTATAAGCGCTTGAATTGGATTAGATATTAACAAAATTGTATCAAAAAAATTATTGATATTCATTTCCCATAAAATGATAAACATGCAAAATCAATCAAAGAAAGTTATATTGTTCATTAAAATATATTAAGAGATGAATAAACCATTTGATTACTAGAGTTGGAGTTTCAACTATAAAATAAAAGTGTGTAGTGACTTCTCCAAAGAATGGATTAAGGGGAGAAAAAACATGTATGTCAATCTTGTACATAATAGTGGAAAAAATACCAAATAAATGTCTACACCATGGTGATTAAAGCATGACATGAAATGGCTTAAAATTCCTTGAATTTTTAAAGCAAAAACACATTTATAATTAGTAGTAAACATGATATATCATCTAAGTTCCTGCATAGGCTAGATCTCATGCAACAAATAAATAATACTTATGATGATGACATATCATCTAAGCCTAAAGACTTAAAAGCGCATATGAGGCACAACAATGTAGATAACATGATATGTTGTGATTTTAAATAATCTTTTATCAAGGCCTTATATAGGCTAGATCTCACACAATAATAAAGAATACTTATGATAATGACATATCATCTAGTCCTAAAGACTTAAAAGCCTACATGAGGCACAACAAGAGTACCTTGATAAACATGGTATGATAATAAAACATAAAGACATACACAAGTGCATCACTAGACCTCCTAAAATTTATGATCAAGTACAATTTATAATAGTTACATGTCCATAAAATTGATCCCAAGTCCACTTAAAAATCACAATTGCAAATTGATATGTAATTAAATGTAAATGAAACAAGTAAATAGTAAATATCACATGTAAATGTAAAATATACGTAATGATTTAAGGCACCTAAATTAGAGAATAATATAATTTTTTTAACCCCATATGAAGTAATAATGATCATTAACCAATAATATGTGTAAACATTAAATGATCAAAATAAGAATTATGCATAGGTAAAGGAATCATATTGTTGAATAGTATATATGTGATATATGAAAAGTTTTATGTCATAATTTAAAATAAATAATATAACATGTATCAAGAAAAAATGTAGACCATAACATGTACATAGATAGAATACACCATATAGGCATACAATGTGGGCCATATCAACATACAAAATTGATTGTATCTACAACTAGAGCCCTAGCACAACAACTAGCTCTCCTGCTCCTCATCACCTCCAAATAAATTGCACTTTATTGGCATAGATGTAGAGTTAGGGTTGTTGGATGCCTCAATATGAGGAGATACTCTCTTCTCAACATGTAAGTCGTCCATTCTATCATTGACAATAGGTGAAAATTGTTTTGTCTACATAACATATGAAATATAAAATTAATGCCTTAAAATTGTATATTGAAAATTTGATAAATTTTTAAAGAATGTAAAATTTTGTAAAATGATTCTACACTCACCATATTCCATCTAAATGGTTGTCTGGGGATTCAAGATCACATATACACCCATGATGGGGAATTTTATGGAGCATACATATATCATTAGATATAAAAATACATAAAATTATGTAAATATGATATAAAATATCATTGCTTAAAGCTAAAAACAATTTTACTATGTGTTCTCACCAGTATTCATCCCTGAATCATGACATGCTTCAAAGATAGTGGATTAATTGATGTAGTGGTAACATCAACTAAACCTTCTTCTCATATATGAGAGGTGCCCATAACATTCCTCATCATCTATAAAACCAATAAATGAATAATGTGTGAATCCAATGAACATGATAAAAAGCTATGACTATAATATATATCTTAAAACATAGTTTTTTGTTCAAAGGACAAAAACCATGTACATGAATAAATATATAATTTAAAATTTTCCAAACCTATGTATAGGGTACACCCATGCCAATTGTGGCCTCTACAATAGAGTCAAGGCCTGCTGAACTACCCAAAATATTGCTAATCATCTATACAAGAAACAAATACCAAGTTCATTCAGATAAATTAGCCAATTAAGTAAACAAATACTAAAAAATAAACTTAAGATTCTTTTAAAAACATAAAAAAAAATAATTAAAATTAAACTTGTGTATCAAATATAGATGGTGAAGTCGATAACTCCTCTACAATAAGATCCTGACATATCCTAATAGAAGTTGGTGAAGCTAGTACATCTTTTATAGTGTTTTGCATGCTAGTGTCATACACTGTTGAAGCATCTACATGTGGTATATGCTCTGGAATGCTAGTGTTATATAATGCTGAAGCATATATCGATGGTGTATGATCTAGCATTCTAGTCTCCATAAATGTACTCTATGTATATCGTACTTGAATAAGAAGTCTCATACACTTCCTCCCACATGATGTGCAATGATGCAAAAGAACTATAACATGAGTAGGAAGAGGGACACTAGTACCTATACCAACACCACTAAAACTAGTAATACCACTACCACTACCACTTCCACCACTACCACTACCACTACCACCACCTATAGGCTGAGTAGAAATATTCAAAGTATGTATATCATGCTTAATCATAACTTGTGTTAGACTAGTAACACCCTCAAGGGTGTCTGTATATATGTTATGATATAAAATTTTAGGAATAGAGGCATGTGATATTATCCTTTTATTTCTCTAAGCTTGATTATGATGGTTTTGGTCTCACCTAGCACTAGGTATATCAAATGAAGACCCACCTCCCCTACCTTGGGAGGCCTTCACGTCAAAATAATTTAAAATTTCTTGCAACAAAAACTCACAATATAATTTTCTAAAAAATATAATGAAGCCTCATTATTGTTGCATGAAGGCTCATCAAACACCATCCACCATCTATCCCAAAAGTTATTTTTAATTTCCTCATGAAAACACCAATCAATACTAATGTGTTTGCAATTCATTGGTGGAGGTTCTTTGGTTCTAAGCTTAACAAATAAAGTTCACACAACTTATTTTATTATTTTTTCTTCACTTCTTTATATGCCAATATGTTGGAATATAATTATTTCATGGCTTCTCTTTGATGTAACATTGCATCAAGTTGTGAAGTCACACTTCCCAGTTCATTAAAAAAAGACTCTAATGTATTGGCAAGTGAAATGTGTGTAAGTACCAGTTGAAGATTGATGCAAACCATTGATGATTATTTATAATTATTAACTTTTGGAATTATATTTCTCATACAATTAAATTTATTATGCAAAATCAAATTGTTTGAGGTTTTATATAAAATTTTATTCATGCAATGGATCCATCAAACTTGTGTATCTAAATTTAAATAGAAATACAAGTTTTTTTAGGCAATTTAAGAAATATAATGCAAACCTAAATTCAAAACACTACTTGAATAAATAAATATAAATAGAAATGAAAACATTAAAATGTAAAAAATAACATACCTGATCTATAGCAATCCAAATTCCAAGTCCCATACGTCAATATGAAATCATTAAACAATGAGAGAGGAAAAAAATGTAGCTAGGCCATGGCTTTGCTTGTAAGAAAAATTTTACAATTGAAATAGGTCATATTCCCTTTATGCTTTACAAAGGACATACACCTTTTATAAAAGGTGAACACCCTTTACAAAGGGACTATGCCCTTTGCTCTATAAAGGGAGTATGCCCTTTATAAATGGTGTACACCCTTGAGAATCAGGCACAAGATTGAGCCTCACAAATTTTTAAAAAAGAGTGTATGCCCTTTTAAAAAGGGTGTACACCCTTTGAAAAAAAATTAAAATTAGGGGAATGTCATACTTTTTGGACCCCAACTTTGTGCAATAGCACTAATATCTAAGTATATTAAATATGAATTAAGTATATAATAGATGAATCTATACAACTAATCTGAATGTATGAGTGATCATGCCATGCATAATGCCCCCAAATTTGAGTAATAGTATGAATATGAATTGAAATGATTGAATTTGAGCTAAATCTAAACATAATTACCAAACATGTGATTATGTATGTACAAATTTGTATTACACCTAGTGTATTGGTTTGAATGATCTAGACTATCCTAAAGTTGTGGTTACTAGACAGTAGCACCCTTTAGCGGACAATAGTGTCATGTGTTACTAGTGTCCTAATGTATGCACTAATGACCACCTGGTCTAATTTTTTTGTGGTTTGAACTGACTGCTAAGTCTCTATTATGTTCTATGTTTTCCTTGAGTTTGATTTATGTAACTGAGCCTGTGTGCTGAAATGTGTCTATGAAAATCAATGAAGAAGCCTTATATTTGTGACAAACCCCTATGAATGCCTTCTCTTTTAAGGGTAACTATGAAAACTATATAATAAATAACCTCTAAATAAGTATCTCTACAAAATGTGTTAGTCATAAGATGTGCATGATATTCCAATATAATGTATAAACATAACATCAAAATGTAAATGTATATGAGCAATAATAGGAAATGTAAGATGTATGTTCTAATCTAGCATTGCACAAGGGTATCAAAATAGATGTAAAAAATGCATAGCAATAATAAAATCTGAGTAATTACCTAGGGGATGGGGCATGATGTCCGTCAAGGATCCCAAGTAGGAAGGGTAACTACATGAGGTACCTCATGGCATCAAGAATTGGTGTGTGTGTAACAAGAAAATAAAAGTGTCATGGTGTAGAATAATACAAAGAAGCAAACACAAAAAAATATGAGTCATGCAAAAGATAGGCCAAGGGGCATCAATATAAGGGACATGGGCACATGTCACTAAATATGAAGACATAAAAGGACCTATTCAAATACCCACATACATAAGAAATAAGTAATTTGGCATAGAACCACAGACATGTTTAAATGTTTGCATATAGAAGCATGAAAAATCACACACAAGGGACATGGCCACATGTCCAAGGTATACAAATAGAGAAGTCCCATAGAAGCCAAGGAATAATGGCATATTCAAATGCCCTTGAAGATGTAATAATCATAGGAACATAAACAAGTCTAATCTAGGAATTAGAAATTAAAGCATGTATAATTGTGTAATACAAGTCTATGTAAATGATAGGGTGCATAACTAACTAGTGATAGTCGATAAAAAATCTGAGCAATGAATAATAATTATCCATATCAAGATAATGCAATGTATAACTAGAATGTGTAGTATGTAAGGTAGAACTTGGTTATAGAAATTGTGTAGGTGATGCCCCCAAGTGGGTACATGTAGCTTGTATAAACATAGATAAGTGTAAATTCCCTAATGGGTTAATGATAGATGGTCCGGATTAGTGTAGTGGATCAAAGTCTTATCTAGAATCTACTAAAACTTGACAAAAACAAGTGAATCATATGTGTATGATAAAACCAACTACACTAAGATAACTAGCAATATGCAATATATAGAAAGTAGTAGAAATGTAAACAAAGTAATGCATACAATTTGTAAAAAAATTGGATTTTTAAAATATTTCAATGTTTTTGTATTTTGACATATTATATTATTTTTATGTTTTTTACTTATAATCTATGTACAAACATATGAAAATAAACTATGTACAAGGGTAGGAACCATACTATGAGTCTCATGAGAGAGTCACCATCACCATGACCTATGTCAAATAATGGAATAATGATCATGTATGCAATTTGAAAGGGGAATTGTGAACCCATGAGCTAGAGTGATATATAATCTAAACTTGAATCTACCTAAGTAGTGATGCTATGATGTTATGTCACTGATTGTGATACCCTATAAACTATAAGGGTCTTAGGGACCCAATTGGTAGATGTAAAAGTTGTAGGTGCCCAGTTTTGACAACCCCTAGACCATATTATAAATGATCTTGCTGTAAACTATGTAGAGGAAGGTCCTCTAGAATCTGTGACATATCTCTAATGCAATGGTCTCTCTAGTAATGGTCTCTGAGGGAGAGTATATATGTGTGTATACACTATATAAGTAGACCTATCCTACTCTAAGGACTCTATTAAAAGCTATGATGTATGCATAAGATTTGTACTTTTTACTATAATAGATATCCATGTAATAAATGTTAGTGGTACTAAAATGATAACTAGTATCGGTGCTAGAAGCGTGACTAGAATATATGCTAGAACTACATGTGGGGTGGGAAGAGGATACTCATATGGGGCACTCTCAATCTTAACCACTTGGTTAACATGCATATACTTGAGGTATTTATGTACTATAGATGAGATGAATTGGATCTACTATAAGCATGGCCTTCTCAATAATATGTTGAATATACCCATACTAGGTACTACTAAAAACTAAGTGGCTATGTGTGCTAGTCTAACCTATAATAGAAGCATAATCTCCTTAATACATATCTGAACATGGCCATTGAAACCACTAATATCTATAACTTTAGGGAATATATCCCACTCTATATATCATGTGATGTAAGAATGTCATGGTTCACATGCTTATGCTTAACCCATTGTCAACCATGACACTATGAACTAGATGGTGGTCTATATATGCTCATATGAAGAACACATGTAAATATGTGTCATCATCCACAATATCCTACTCTAAAAATGTGTTAAGTGGTCTAGGTGGAACTATAGTGTGAGACATGCCAATAATTTTATGTAAGGGATGTGTCTCCTCTGTAACTATGTGATAGGAAGTTGATGGTGGATGAGGTTGGTATGTATAATGAACACATAATATGCCCCCTACCTCATTATCTATATTCTTATGGAAAGGATCTTAAAATATCTTGAGTGTCCTTGCCTCTATTTATTGTTTTGGTTCCTCAGTTGGTGTGCCCACATCAATAATATTTACCTCAATGAGATCTTGTATCTTATACTTTAAGATAATGCATATATTTGTGGTGTGCCTTGGTACCCTATGATACTCAGAATTAATATGAATCATAACTATTTGGAAGAGGCCATGCTGTATCAACCTCTTTAATGGGAGGGAGAGATATGACATTGCATTCTAATAGTTATTGTATAACTCTTGTTGGTGACTTTGGTAAATTAGTGAATACTCTGTGCTAAGGAGCTGATAAAACCAATATAGGAGAAGGATATAAAGCTATGTTGACTATTAAATTTTTATTTATTTTATTCTCTATGTCCCTAAATTTGTATATAGTTTTGCTTGAACTTTTAATAGTTGAATTTGATCCATTTGTGTATTTGAGTTTGCCCACTGCTAAGAGCTTAACCTCTCTTTCCTTAACTATGTGGCACATATATGTAAATGTGGAAATTATTTTGAATATGATTGCTTCATGAAGTTTTGGTAATAGATTACGTTTGAATATCTCTGTCTACCATGGGGCTAGTCAATTTTGATAATATTATCTTGTACCTTTAGACATAATCACCTATGGGATCAGTTGACCTTTGATTAGCTATGCCACTTGTGTATATAATATATTATCACTTATGTTTATATATAAGTGTTCTTGTAACATATATGATAAATTATTTAATGCCATGATAGATTGTTTTGGCAAATCATAAAACCACTATAGGGTATAATCTTTGAGACTACATGGAAATAACTTCATAAGAAGCCAATCGTTGGATATATAGTCCAAGAATGATGCATGAAAGTATATAAGGTGATTCTATAAGTCACTCTTTCCATCATATAATGTGATATTTGGTGCTATGAAATAGAATGGTAAAGGATTTTCTGCAATGTGATGTGCTAATAATGTATGCAATAGAATGTTAGAATCCAAAGAATGTGAAGGCTTAACTACTCCTTGCTCAAGATGTAACACCTTAGATTTTAGAGAAAGAACATAATGAAGAATGGATTGTAAATAAATAGGAGAATAAATATCCAAAAGTGGTGTAATTTCCACTGATTTTCAACTAACAAGTTTGGGTTGTGGAATCTAAGTTGGTTGAGTGGCCCCACTGAAGGTATAACAACATCACTAACTAGAGGGGTGGAATATTGACCATTGTTGTTATTATTATTGATTTATAATATGGCCTATAAAATATTTTTTTGATCATGGGGATATTCCCAAATTATATCTCCAATTTATTTTAAAACCTTATCCTTGTTCACAACTATATCATTATCATTAAGTGGAGGTAGTGTGTCTTGATCCTCAATGTGGACCTGATCTTGTTCTTGGTTATATTGTTCATCCTCAAATGAATTTCCATTTAATTCCACATAATTAATATGTGAAGGATTAATATATGGAGTTGTAATAGGTTCCTTGTCCTTGTTATAAGATCGAATAGTTGTAATTTGAATATGATATATAGGATTACCACCTAGTCTAGCACTTCTTCTTAAGGGAAGAGAGATAGATTGTTTAGATGACATATAAAAAATAAATTGAAATATATCTACTATAAGATAATATATGAATTCTAAATAATTAATAGTAACTAATGAAAATAGAAGGAAAAATGATGCAAACCCTAAGAGCATATAGGGTCAGGGTTTTTGGAAGCTAGTGTTTTTTTGTAATAATTTAAATTAGATGTAAAGTAAATTGAAACACTAATATAAAAACGATTTTATTTAGTTAGGTTGTCTAGAAAAAATTAAAAAGTTAGAAGTATTCAAACCTAAATTTATTGTACAAAAATAGGAATTAATGCAAGCTAGGGTTTGATGCAATGTTTGAATTAAAATAGGTTCACCAAATGATTTAACCTTTTAGGGCTTTACACATGTAATTCTTATGTTTGGTTAAATGAGATGACTAAATCAATTACATAAATTGAAATAATTAAGATACTAATTTGTTTTGAACTTTTACTTCTTTTGAATTTCTAATAAAAGAAATAAATTGGGATAAATAGAGATTTAGCTGAAACTATCATGGATGATTTAGATGCTAGAATTTCAGATCTAAGAAATTATAAGTGTCATCAACATGATCATGATATTTTTTTATTCACTAGATAGTAGCACCTAGTTTGGATAGTAGCACCATCCATGTGTAGTATCCTCAATGTGGCACTAATGTCCCTTTTGCAGGACTATTCCTATTTTTGGGGAATAAATGTGTTTGTATCCATATGTTCTATTCCTATGTGATCAAAACTTGTAGATATGTACCTAGAAATCTTGATTTGATCTGCAAACCCTAGTTATATTTGAAAGTATGATATGAGTAAGAATTGAGTGTGTCAGTAGGATGGACTGGACATCCTCAATTTACTATTATGTAGAAAGTTGCCTATATACCAATAATACATAGAGGGAACAAGTCCAATGTAGTTATCCCACCTAGTGCTTGATGTATGATAAAGTGAATTCTAGAATGAGAGTGGCCTTGGATACCTTAAATGTGCTTGAGCTTTGGAATGTTTGAAAATTGGACTTAGGGATCATGTATATGGTAGTATGTAGAAAATAGGGCATAATAAGGATATAGTACCTTGATTTTGCGTAACTTTGTCTTTAATTCTAATAGCTTTCACATCTATTTTCCATCTAGTGAAAAGAGGTGGATTAGACTTGTATCTATAGGGTTTTGTTACTTATGTAGATAAGAAAATGAGGTTAGACCAACCTAAGGAGTGGTACATATTTGAAAAACTATTCATTGGGAAGAGTTGGGGCTAAGGACAGTAGTGCCTAGATGGGGACACTGGTATCAAGTAGATGTAGTTCCTGAAATGTGGCACTAATGTCCTCTATATAGACTGCTAATCAATTTGGACTGGGGTTAGGGATGATAATTTAGGGACTATGTCTTGACTAGATGTAGGTGACTATTGTCTGCTAAATGACTTGAAATGTAAGTCTAAGGCTCTTTAATAGGTCTATGGCTAGCCTACAGATAGGGTAACTCAAGTGACATTGTAATCATCCAATTACAACTTTTAGTTGATTACAAAAACTCTTAAAATAATTAAAAACACATAAAAATTATAGTGGATGATTTCACTATTCCATGATGATTTCTATATTAATATCAACAATTTATCTATTTGATTGTGTGATCTCACATTTATAATGGATGATTTCTCTATTTATTATGGCTATTCATCTATTCATTTATGTGATTTCACCATTTGGTTTTGTAATTTTACTGATACATTTGATGATTTTGTGAATAAAAGGGATGATTTCACTATTTTATAAACATGTAGGAAAAATAGAAACATATCAAGATGATTTCATGATTTTGGCAGGCATTTTCACTATTAATCTCAATTATTTCACACTTCTATGTGATGATTTTATATTTTTATGCTCTGATTTTACACTTTTCCAAAAACCTATATAAAAACATAGAAATAACAAAGACTGATTTCATGATTCTTGTGCATAATTTCACTGTTAAGTGTGTCGAATTCAAGATTATGAATAAAAAATGAAAAATTGTAGAATGAATTCATAATTCACCCTAACATTTTTAGAAAATAGATCATAGATCTATAGAGTAGGGATGAAGCAGAGATAATTTCACACTTTTATATAATGATTTTACACTTTCTAAAAATAATTTACCTATTTTTCTTTAGAATCCATTGATACATAGTGGATGAATTCATACTTCTACAAACAATCACAAAACATGGAAAAGTTATGGAAAAGCTAAAAACAAGGTCATTGATGAGATTTCCTTGATTTTGAAGGGTCTCAAGGGGCTCCTAGGATGAATGTGGGGTGCATGTCCCATCAAGCATGTCAATATGTAATACAGGATTATGAAGACAATGTTAGCTTCTCTTATTAGTGGATTAAACCAAAATAATCAATGACAACTAGCATTATAAGTCTAAGTACTAACGTGAGCAAGGATTAAAAAAAATACTAGTGGAATACAAAACACCATTTACCTTCCTAGAATGACTCCATATTACAATCAATGTAAGAGAAGGATTGAGCTCGATATTGTAAAAAAATGGTCATTGACGATGCAAATGATTTGTGGGAAACACCTTCCTTTGTCACTTAACAATTAGTTCTTGGCCTATATTGGTAATTAATATTTATATCAATAATTTGGCTTTATTTGTTTGCACACAAAAGCTTGGTTAAAAATGGTATGGCATTTGGAATTATAGGTTTTCAACTAACTCTAAGTCATGTGTGTTTAGGATAGGGTTAATGTTAGGAGTCCAAATGCAATTAATGATGGCTTTAATTATGAATTTATGGAGGCATGGCTCAATATTTCTAATTTTTATGCCATTTATATTGATATTTTATAATTCTTGACTTTGAAGATGATGAATTCATCATGACCTCATATTTGTTGAAAATTACTTTTTAAAAATTACATTTTTATTACTTCAACATGGATTTTTTACTTAAGCATTTAAATTGATTTACTTTGTTAATTAATTTTGCTTAGTCTTTTGGTCATTTCAAAAATTAGGTTAAGTGCCCCGCTTAATTGGTTGAAAATGTCAATTTGTTTGGTTGTAAGATGACTAGAGATGAATTCATGAGAGGTTATTTTTACGTACAGGGTATTTCCAAAAATAGGGATGCCTTAAAACAATTTCGAGCACTTATATCCAATGTGAAGATGAATTTGGGATGTTCAAGTGATTTTTAAGATTAATTTACATAGTTTGCTAGAATTCAGTTTGAAGTTTGTTTATACATGGAAGTGGCCAAAAAGGAGTGCCTACACATATGCCTACAAATAAAAAATTCATTCAAACCATACTAGTCATATAAAACTTATATTTATAATTAACATCCACCCTAATTTAGTTATAGATTATAAATTAGAGTAAATACAACTAAGAGTATAAAGGAAACAAACTTAACAAACATCCCTTGGCATCAACCTACCAATTATTAACTCTTGTAAATAGTTGTTTTAGATTCAGTTAGGGGTTAATATGATATCAAGGTTGATACACACTAGGTAGCTAGACTAGCCATATTCTCAACCTAACTATTGTTAAAATAATAAAACATGTTCTAGACTAAATCTTCTTGACATATATGTTTCTTCATGATATATAACTGATAAAAGGAAAAAAAATAACAAAATATATAGATCTCATGAACCCTTCTATCTTTTATTACTATTTTTAGAATATCCCTCTAGGTGACTTGCAGATAAATAAAACCAACTAATAGAGTAGTGTAGGTGAGATAACGAGTGTGTTTAACCTTACAAATTATTCTACAAAGAACATATATATAGACCCAAGGGCCCGTTATCTCATTACAACTGTAATCACATTGTGGAAGGACATAAAAGAGCACAAGTATAATAGATTAGGATCAAATATTATCCCTTACTAGAACCAATCATATGTATTTTGATTCAGTTACAATCTATTATGGCGATGATCATAAAATGTTAAGCTCCTTTGTCACCTTGCACCTTTTATCACTTTGCAGTCTACAATGTGGATGATATGATGATACCATGTGTTTGTTGGTGTAAATATTACAAGGTGACACGAATGCTATAGATAAGGGGACTACTATCAATGCTTTAAGATATTGTCAAGGCTCAAGGATGTCATAGGATAGTTTTCAAAAACTCTGTAGTGTTATGAAGATTTAGATGGGTTGCGCATAGCCCTATTCCTTCACACTTCGAGACATTTTTAGTCATTATGATAAAACACATATATGATATAAGGAAAAATGTCAAAAATATTAACATATAAAATATTTGGAAAATAAATTGGCTTCTAATCCTTTTCTAAGCTAAATAAATTCAAATTCTTAAGTTCATATTTTACAAGTATGCAATTAACTTCTTCATTAGGGATGCATTCATGCAAAAAAAAGGTGGGTGTCCATTTTATAAGAAATGGGGGCATGTTGATAGTACCACATCCATAATGAAAAAAATGTTTTCTATATGGTGTGAAAATGTTGATTTCCCACTAGTTATCTCTCGCTAAGTCATGCTCATATATATAGCAAAGTATGTATCAAAATCTTAAAATAAATCTAAAAGATACCACCAGATGTTTAACTAGAATATAAACTAAAATTACACATAAAATCCACACATTGGTTATGTATAAAATTTATTCACAAAAATAAAATAAAATCATCTCTCACAACATCTTCATCCACCATAGATATTAAAAAACAACCATTGAAATATATAGCCACCTTGCAAACTATGAACCCCTTTGTAATGGACAATGGTCCTATAAATCTAAAATATTATTTGAATCTGGGTTTGGTGTATGATATGGGTCCCTTGATGTACACTATCACCTAAAATACCTTATCATTTTCCTTACCATCACCACTTAACTCACCTTGAAATATTTCACTATTTTCATGTTCTGTATGGCTGCCCTTTCTTCTATGGGTTTAAGTATGGTGTTTTTGTATATTCTTAAGCTTTAATTTCTATAGGTGTCAATTATTAGCATTATGGATGAATAGAACATGCAACATAGACTATAGAACCTCAATGCATTTTCCAAACATCAATGACATTACATCATTGATTTGCATTGCACATGAGACATGGAGCCCTGTCATAATCAAATCAATTCTCATGATGTCCTTGCCCACCATTAAAAATAAAAAATAGCCGATAAAATATGTCACCATAGTGTTTGATATAACTAACATGTATCAATTTGAAATGTCGTTACATTGAAATGAAAAATTAACATTTAACATAGTCATATGTGTAGGTGTCAATTATATGGGATAAGTGCTTTGCCCCCACCCCCACCCACTCACATGTATATGCATGTCTATGTATATATATAAATACATACACATATAAATATATGTGTATGTATTTATTTATGTGTATATGTATATATATGTACATATACACATACACATACATATGTATGTATGTATAAATATATGTATCTACACACACACACACACACACACACACACACACACACACACACACACACACACACACACACACACACACACACACACACACACAAACACACACATGCATACACACATACATGTGTGTGTGTGTGTGTGTGTGTGTGTGTGTGTGTGTGTGTGTGTGTGTGTGTGTGTGTGTGTGTGTGTGTGTGTGTGTGTGTGTGTGTGTGTGTGTGTGTGTGTGTATGTTATACATATATATGTATGTATAACATACACACACACATATATATATACATACATACATATATATATATACATACATATATATATATATATACATATATATATATATACATACATATATATATATATACATATATATATGTATATATATATATACATACATATATATATACATACATACATATATATATATATATGTATGTATGTATATATACACACACACACATACACACACACATAAATACATACATATATATCTACAAACATGCATAGACATTATCATATATATATATATACATATATATATATATATATGATAATGTCTACATACATACATAAATACATACATATATATCTACACACATGCATAGACATTATCTCATGATGTCCTTGTCTGCCATTAATAATAAAACATGGCCCATCAGATATTCCACCATATGTTTTTGATATAAATAACACATCATTTTGCAATGTTGTTACATTGGCATGACAATTTAGCATTTAACATAGTTTCATGTGTAGATGTAAATTATATGGGATAAGTGATATCAATACACACACATGTATGTGTATATATATATATATATATATATATATATATATATATAATATGTGTATACATATAAAATAATAATTTAAATATATAGTGTTTATTTAAATACATACACACAATGGTAAAATTTAGGGTTCTGAAAGTGACTACACCCTTTTACAAAAGAGAAAAACATATATCAATCATAGCCCAAAGGAACTCCTCTACTAGTGGAAAATGAGACAAACTATAAATATGTTGTAACCAAGTTGCAACAAAAAAGAAATGAAAAAATGAAAATAAACTAATAACCTCAAACATAATTTTATTTTCTACATCTGAGGGTTATATGTAATGGTTCTGATTCTTTCTTGCCTCTACCCTTTCTTTTCTTATTGACAATATTCCAATCTCCCCCCTCCACTGATTCAGGAAAGACATGGATGGCTAATTATAATGAATCAATAGGTTGGATTCTATTCATGGGAACTTGAATCTATGAACCCTCAATTTTATTTGCCTTTTGTTTAGTTCTAATAGGATTAGGGTTCTTCCCCTTTGAACCATTATACACAAATTTATACATATGGAACAAACTCTAGTTTTTTGGGAACTTTATTAATTGAATCCATATTAGTAATTTATTCAAGCTTTTTATGGATTTTGTTAACATAATCACTAGACACACTACCCACATATATATGTTTTGGAAGGGTATCCTTACACCAAGAGATGCCCCTCTTCTTCTCAGATAAATTACAATCAGAAGCCAAATGTCCTATTACAAAACATCTCTTACATTGAAAAGACAATCCCTTGTAATCATACACTAAAGTTGAATATTATTTTCATATTTAATAATTACATAATATAGGGTACTTTATATTATATTTAGTATAGTACACTAGAGGGCCGATATTGTACACTGAAGTTGAATTTATCATAATTGTTTAGATTTACATTACCTACACCCATAACAAAGGGGTTTGAAACTTGTAGGGTTAAAAATTATTTGATTATCCATATTTTGATGTCAACATTAGAGGAGGATGTCATGAGATAAGTTGTTATTATGACATGGATCCACATCTAATGTGTGGCTTAAATTAGCACCTCACTATTGCTAATGTGGGGACAAGACATTAAGGTCCAAGAGTCTATCTTTTATCTTCCATTCATTTATGGTACCAATATATTGAAAGCTAAAGAAATTAAATACAAATTAAAAAAAGTGGAAATGCCATACTTAGACCCATAGAAGAAAGGAAAAAGATATACATAACATGGAAATAGTGAAATATTTCAAGGTGAGTCATGCAGTGATGGTGCAAGGCAATGACAAGATATTTTGGGTGACATTGTATACCAAGGGATCATATAAAAATATAATATTAGAATTGATACAAACATTTCCATTTGGAAGAGAATCATCTTTCTCTATGGTGACATATGGATAACACTTATTCCATATAATTTACATCTACACATGAGGCTATGTTAACTTTTAAATTGGCACATCAATTATAAAAAAATGCATAAGGATACATGTGAGTTATATCAAAGTAAGGTGATGACATATTTTATTGGAAATTTTCTATTGTTAATGGTGGGTAAGGATGTTCTGGGTGCTGATTTGAATATGACAGGGCTCCATGTCTCATGTACAACTCAAATAAATGATGTAATATCATTGATGCTAGGATAAGACATTGATGCCCCAATGTTTATATTTTAGCTTCCATTCATCCATGATTCTCATATTATCACATCTAGTTCTCCTCTACAAACTATTAAGCATTAATTAGTGGATTATGCAGTTAATGATAAATAGATCTGATATTTATTTATGAGTTGGATGTGTTGTGTTATATGATTGGTGATTACATTGCTTCCTTCTTGATTAGTATTGATAGCTATTACATATGTTTATTATGATTTTTGATTAGTTGGACTGATTTTATTTACATATTTATTGCATTCAATAGTTCATTTATGATTATATGTTGTTGATTACTATAATTCAGGCTAACTACTAGTTTGTTTGGTGAGATGGCTATAGGACTATCCTTCCCTCACATGGAGTTTAGAGGGAGAGTATCATTAGATAATGGGTGCGTATACCAAAAAAGGAATTAAGATATCTCTTCCAAACCTGATCACACACCACTTCTAGTTGATTTAATGAACATGAATAATAATTGCATATGTTGTGTTGTATCAGCTAAATCTTGTTGCTTTGATTTCATTTCAAGTCATGAATTACATGCGCATGTTAAATATTTGTTTTGTTGTGTTTATATTTAGCTACATTACATTTGGTGAAATCATGAGTGTATTAATATATTTAAATTTCTTAACTTATCTTATTAACTCTATCTTTATAATTATGATTGTGATTTGGGATAACGTAGTTGAGTGGCATTACCTTGTTTAGTTGATTGACTAACCTGATTTGGTAATTAATTTCCATTTTTGGGACATTATATAAAGCATAAATGAGGTTGCATATCATCAAAAGTAAAGTGGTTAGAAATAACTTTCAAACCTTAGACATTATAATCTATAAACTTTGTGTGTTATTAAAAATTGGTATACTAACATGTAAATTTATATATTAATGACCCGTAAAGTTAAATAAAATGAAAAGGAGTTTGATGCATTATTTTTAGGTAAACCATAAAGTCCAAAGTTAATAATAAATTATTTTTTATTTTGGAATTTTATATGTCTACGTCATTGTGATGTTTTAATATAATTCAAAATTGGTAAAATTAATCGATTAGGGTTAATTTTTTGGTTATTTTTATGATGGCAAAAGTTGAATTTGCAATTTTGGAGGATAATGAGGGTTTCAATGCAGACCATGCTAAAAACCAATATTTATAACTCTTAGTGAATATAAGTAGGAGGCTAATGGTGCATTTACAAACATGAGTTGCATGATGGAGATCTCAATAGGGATTTGGGAGAGAAATTTGGTCATGCAGAACATGCATGGAATGTGGAAAAGGAATAAAGAAGAGAATGTGTAAAATAATTGAGACATAAAAAAAATGGAAAAGGAGATAAGATAAGATCTTGGCAAGAATAAAAAGAAGCTACCCATTCTACAATCAAACATCGAGCATTAATAACTAGGCAAATAATATTTTGGTATATGTATCAAAAATACATGAGTTTTATTATAGTTTTAGATTCACATGAGATTAAGTGCATAAATGTTTGGTGTATCTCTATTTATGGTTGATTTCATGTCTTGGTAGATTCATTTATGGAAACTTAAGAGAATAACTACTATAGACATGGGGATAGAATTTTATTCCATCCCCAAATCTATAAAAGTGATATGAAATCCTTTCCCTAAAAACAAATTGGAAGCTTATTGGTATAAAACTTTTTTATAGTCATCGTCCTTCATCGATGGTTTTTATTAGGTAAATTATGTATGCTAGTTTTATTGAGTGAAGGTTTGGAATACTTGTTGAAATTGAAAAAAA